>JAUZSU010128075.1:0-17151 GCA_034780255.1 Parotocinclus maculicauda | reverse complement strand
CCTTATCCAGAGCGACTTACATCTCATACAATCTCACAATCCAAGCAATCGTGGGTTAAGAGCCTTGCTTAAGGGCCCAACTGTGGCAGCTTGGCAGAGGTGGGATTTGAACCCGGGACCCTGCCTATAAGATGAGCAACTTCCACCGGGGTCAAGCATTACATGAAGACCACATCACCTGTGTCTCTTAGGTAGGGAAGGTCAGTTAGGAAAGTAAACTGAAACAGACACAGGGAGCCAGGCCACTCCACCCTGGGACTGAATCCAGGACCTCCTTGCTGTGAGGTCTTGCTGTCTTGCCATCCGAGCCACCATGCCACATGGCCAGGCAGTGGATCATCCCCCAGCACTGCAACAGCATCCCCTACCAAGCTCTGTGATGATCTGGCACACCATTCCAGGGCTTGTGTACGTGTATAAATAAAAAATAAACAACAATGAACAATATAGGTATGTGTATCTTTCCAAATAATTTATATGGACCCACAATGTAATGTTATTGTTAATGAGCAGGCACTTCTGGACTGCTTGAGCTCCCACAGACAGGACCCGATAGGGAAAATACTTAGTAACTCTGGTTTGCATCTCACCTCTAGTGAGGTAATGGTTGGATTGCTTTGTTTAGAGACCCCTTTCACCAAAAACCGTCTGAGATTAAGAGCTCCTTATTTATATGGGGCTGGGTCAGTGGTAGGGCAAGCAGACCAGGGGAGCCCCCTTCATTACATTACATGTTAATGGTTCATTAGACTTTGCAGTAATGTGTCATTTAACTTTGTTCCCTGCAGCAGCTGTATTAAGACATTTTAATTAAGAAAATCAACAGAACATGTAATGACCAAATGTGTCTAAACACTCTATCCATATGAACCCTTAGATAAATAGACACCATAGCATTATCCTTTACAGCATTTAGCAGACACCCTTATCCAGAGCGACATACATACATACTAATACAATGGTATGAGGTATAATCCAAGCAATTGTTGCTTTAGAGCCTTGATTAAAGGGAGAGCGGTAGCACACTAGCATTGCTGGAACTTCTGGTTCCTCCTGGTCAATAATCCAGTTCCTTTACCACTGACCCACCACTGTTATGTAAACCTGATCATCATATCTCAACTCCCAAGCTTTTATTCCTTGTTAGTCTTGTTTTGAGGAATACACTTTGTTATGTTTCTAGTTCAGTTCAGCATATTGTAGCATAATATGACTCATTCAAACACAATTACAGTTCATGCAATGACCTAGGAACTAGTTTAGCCAAAGAGTTTGCTGAGCAATATAATATTTCTAAATGATTCAGTTGGCCTAAATAGCTGATTTTGGTTATGCAAATAAAGTTTTGTTTATGTACCATATGCCACCCCAGTCAAGCAACATGCCTTAGCTTAACTCATTACTCTAAATTGTCCTGGTGTGATTTTGCATGACTAGTTTTGATGTAACCTTATGCTCATCATGTAATGGCCACTGCAGCTCATAAAACCTTAAATAAAAAAAAATTTCCATTCCTTTGCCGCTGTCTCCCTAGGCTTGCTCAATTGGTGTTCAGGAAAAATATGTTTGTAAATCTGCTGTGAGATAATGTTCTGTTGTAAATAAATAAGAGCTAAAGAAATAAATTTGACTTAAATAGACTTGACACTGGAACTCTCAGAACTGCCATTGAAAAATGTTGGCTGGTTTGCTAGAATGAGGTGAGGTGCTGTCCAAAATTCCTATCTTGAAAATGGACAGATTTTAAGTTGTAGTTGTGTTTCTAGAGATGTTTACTGTTTGTTTTTCTTACTAAAAGTTCCAGTTCATATCCAGAACCGATGATAAATGCACACCTGTGACTCTCTAACAGTTCATTATTAATGTGGCAAGTTTTTAAATCCATAAAACCATTACAGGTTGTAGCACATTACAAATATCAAGTTTTGCCATCAGTTTTAATTTATACTTGGTTTATTTAACAGTGGACAAATGGTGCTGACCTTGGAAAAGTAAAGAATCGTTAAAATAACCAACATAACATTCTAATAAATAAAGTAAGGAGAGGAACAGAAATAAACTACGTTGCTGTTCACGGTTTTTAAGTTTGGCGTGATGAGAAAAATATACCAGTTGACTTTTAAAGAGTCACCAAAAGAGAACTAAAGCAGACTAGTTACACTGTTCACAAATATTTAGGAGATATTTCAGAATAATACAAATAGGATCTCATAAGAACTGACAATCTGAGCCGGTCCATGTCCCATCACTGTCAGTGTGTTTTGGCAGTCTTGGGTGACCACAGTCCATGTGGGGGCACTCTCATCTAGTCTTGACATGCTTTTGTTCACCTCCATGAACACTTTTTACTTAATCACCATAACTGAGCATCTCATTCTCAACTTTTTATTTGCTTTTCTGATAATCTTGTTTAATTAAATAAAATAAATGCTTTTTCATTAAATTTTTAAAATCAAATGCTTTTTAAATTGCTTCATATTCATTGTGAAATATCCCCCAATTTTTGTGAGCAGTGTATATTACTAGTTTCAGCAGAAACCATTACTATTTTATAAAACCACTGAGTCAATAGTGCTACCATATGATGTTATTAAAAGTTTACGGGCAGCCTACTGTCAGTGTTTCCTATAATCAATGTTGACTTGCCAAATCAAAAATCATTTTGCCGTTTAATGGTTTGATATGACGAGGTCAGCTTATTCATCGACATCAAAACACACACAATATCAAAATCTCACAACTGTCCTTCAATATAGCAAACAGGTCGTGTTTTTCTCTGCTCCAACCTGCTAAGCGGTAGAAAACAAATCACAATTAGCTTTCGATACAATCTCACCAATGCTCTCTAAACAGCTAATTCCAAAGAATCTCACCGCCTTTACATCATGCTTCCCAGTATCATCAGCTTTATTATTACCCAGTGGAATCTTAACAGCATTGCTGCCATTCACTTGCCATCACCTTCTTAGATCCTGCTGTGCCTCTAATGTAATTCTCTTTTTGGGTGTGAACACATTTACGCCCAACACTGGGTGCCAAACCCTTGAAGTATTCCTGAGTATCTGTTCAGTAATAAAAAACAATTTAGAAGTACAGTACATGTACACTCTGGGAAAAAAGGCAGATATAATGTAGATGTGTAGATGAATAAATACACAAGCTTTAATTCGTTTCATAATTTCATTCTCAAACCGCTCTAGCCTGGTCAGGATTGCACTGGGTCTAGAAGATGAATACACTCTAGAGTCAGTCCATAATAAGGCATCAAACCTACTGGCATGTTTAGGACACGGGAGAAAACTTGAGCTACAGAAAAAAAACATACACACAGGGAGAAACATGCCAGTGCAAAAACTAGACACTACACAACCAGTAACAAGAGACAAAGCACAAACCCATGGCTTTGTAAGGCACCAAAAATAGCTTCAGCCTCTTAAAATGTAAAACTACATTATATATAAACTGAAACACTATAAAGCACTTCTTTATATTATTTGATTATCTATCTTAACCTATTTCAAGCAAACCATTGCAGCAAAAGTATCAAATCTTGTGGACATACTCTCGGCTCAATTATTAAACAGACCTAATGGAAACAGAGTGAAGTAGCATTGTGATGTGATGTGAATGCATCCTCCCAGCTGTGATATCAGACTGGGGTTGGACATATTTGCATGCTCAGCGCAGTTTGTCTGCAGTAATTCATCACCAGCCTCTGAAGTATTGAAAGCATCAGCATCCGTCAGCAGCTTTCTGTCAATGGTGTCTGTGTTTTTAAAAGAACACAAGAATTATTTCACATCAGGAGCGCATGTAACGGACCACTTACTCCTAAAAGGATAGAAGAACGAGCAGATTGTTCTACCTTGGCACAACCCATCAACACTGATGGCTGATGAGAGTGAAGATTAGTGCTTGCAACCCATTAGAGGGACGGTTCAGGGGAGAATCAAATTTACACAAATCCTGCATTTAGCGCAAATGCGACTCTAGTCAAAGTGAGCGTCTGATTTGAATTCTGTCGAGTTGGAAAGATCTTTAATAAGCATGGGGATTAGGTTTCTGTCACGACACTGATGTCCATAAACTTGAAGGGCTGTATTGAACTGACCTTAAAACAAACCCTAAATGTGAAATATGACCTTTTTGCAGCTTTACTATATATAGTTTATGTCCAATACAAATAGTAGTATGAAGTCATACTTATTTAGCTTATTCAATAAGCTTTAAGATCTTGTCTGTTTGTTTGACATTTGGCTTAAGATTTGTTGAAACATTCCTCAGTGCTAAAAAAGGGCAACATTTACTTGAAGCTGAGCTTAATGAAAAGACATTGAATAACAGAGCATATTTACAAGAGAAACCCTTTATTCTTCTTCTGAATGGTCCAGAATGCTAAATGACAGCGCATCTCAGGTGGGGGAGAAAACAAGTAAACAAGGCGATTGCTCATTCGTTCCTGTGTACTTCACTGCTGCACTCTGACCCTGTACGCCCCTTTCAGATCAGATGAGTTTATTATTTCCCGCTGAGCTGTCGTGTTGCCATGTCCTCACATTTACGCCCTAGCAGTATGGATAGACGGACGAGTGTGTGTGTCAGTTAAGATGACACGCCGCCACTTTGCAGCGTGGCCCGGGGCACTGTGAGCTGTGTGCCCTCTCTCCCCAAGCTAACACACAGCTACACACTACAGTGACGAGCCTGTGATGAGACTGAGTGAATGACAGAGCCGGGTTTATTGTTGCTCCTCGTTCTCACGATCTCCAGCTGCCACATCAAAAACCACTAACAGTCTGATCGAACCGACAGATGGCCAACTAAACACTGCTGTATATGAAGAAACAGTCCACAAAAAAGAATGAAACGCTCAGATTAATTTTTATTTATAACAAATACCCAAGATACAAATATAATGTGTCCAGGGTGCCGAAGCATATACAGGAATATGCTGTTTTAGGATGGTCATTGACCGAAATGGTCATTAACCAGACATTACCATAGATAATATTTTCTAATGCAAATGATACGCAAATGCATCAGAGATGCCGCTGAAAACACAAGTAGGAAGCTAACATCTACACAGCATCTGAAGCCTAAGCTACTTATCACTCCCTACAACAGTCTTTAGATCCACAACTGAACTCTTCAAATACATGACATGACATAATGTATAGGACAAAATATAAGCACACATGATGGGATATAAACAATACTGAACTTGCTGGCTGCACACAACCGAGAGGGAATGAGTCCAGTTGAAGAAACACATTTCTTGCACAGGCAATGCAGTATCATCTAAGTAATACCATCTAAACCACCCATGAAGATTGGGTTCCTTTTTGAGTCATGGTACTCCCTCCTATCTTATGTTTAGGGAGTTTTACCTTTCCACTGTCACCCTAGGATTGCTCAAACCAGGAATTGAACTTAAAAGCTGGAACAGCTTTGAGAAAATGCTCGATTGTAAAAAAAAAAAAAAAAACGCTATATAAATAAATCTGACTTAACTTGACTTTAAGCAGAGTAGACACTTCCATCACGGATTTTGCAAGTGAAGTCGAAAGACAAACTGCAACACATTTCTTGGTATCTGCTTGGCAAAATTAATTGAAATCTTCATTGTTGATTTCTTACACTGTAAATTTAAACACATTCATAGCATTTTCGTGTTCAAGTTTAATATCGTTCCATTAGTTTCTTTGTTGGACAGTGCAATCCCTCAGCTGTACAAACTGTTATTGTTAGTGCCAACGAATGGAGCTACATATGCAGGTGTAGAAAGAAGCTTCTCCTGTTTAAAAAGGCTTACGTCTTACACTCGCAACAAAATGAGCCAAGGCCGTCTAAGCAGCCACAATCATCCGAACTGTTCAAAACTGTTATAATCTGTCCTTCGATTTCAGACATGTTTTTTTCTATTGAGATCAATGAAAAAGTCAATTAACACGTCATATCTCTGTGATCCATCTAGGACTTGGAGAAGTTCAAAGGCAGTCTCAATCATTAGCAGTCAAAACTTGATTGTTTGATAAAGTTGACACTTCCTAATTAAATTGAGCTGTGAGGCCTTCTTGCTGCTCCTTGTAGGTGGAAATCCTGAAATCGTTCTTGCAATAGTTGCTGAAATCCGGCCCTGAGGCTTACCCACTACATACAGTTGCTTTCACTGAAAAACTTATCAAATGTAAGAAATCAGTAAAACTATGGTCAGAATAACATATCAGTTACATATTAGTTGTAATCTTCAAAGGACAAGTAGCTGTCTTCCCACTGAACCACTGCTCAGAAAGGTAAGCAATGCAAAATGCTTGGTATGCAGAACTGACATAATTAATGTATTTTATTATGGTTATCAAATGAAAACATTTGCTTATAGTTATCTGGTGTCACTCTCTTACGCAGCAATAACTGCAACCTAATGTTTCCAGTAGCTATTGATCAGTTCTACACATTGGTTTGGAGGCAACAGCTTAAACTGAAGTATTGGTGGGTTTCTTCACATGAACTGCTTACTTTTGGTCATTTCTACTGGATTAATGTCAGGACATTAACTTTTCCATTCCAAAATGTATTTTTCTTTAATCATTCTTTGGCGGTGTGCTCTTGAGATTTGATTCAAGGACAGATTTTTTTTGTAACTGTTGGTATAATTCTGAATTCATTGTTTCATCAATGATGACAAGCTGTTTTAGTATAGAATCAGCAAAACGGGCCCAAAAAGTACTATCATCATGTTTAGCAAATACAGTGGAGCAAATAATCATTTGATTCCTTGCTGATTTTGTAAGTTTGCCCACTAAAATCCACAAAATTACATTATATAACAAATATACATTTATTTGCATTTTGCAGAAAGAAATAAGTATTTGATCCCCTACCAAACATTAACATTTCTGGCTCCTACAGATCAGTAAGACCTAATCAACTCGTTACCTGCATTAAAAGCAGCTGTCTTAAATTGTCACCTGCATAAAAGACACCTGTCCACAGACTCAATTAATCAGTCAGACTGTAACCTCTCCAAAATGGGCAAAAGAACAAAGAGCTTTCGAAGGATGTCAGGGACAAGATCATAGACCTGCACAAGGCTGGAATGGGCTACAAAACCATAAGTAAGACGCTAGGTTAGAAGGAGATAACTATTGGTGCCATTGTAAGAAAATGGAAGAAATACAAAATTACTGTCAATTGACCTTGATCTGGGGCTCAATGCAAAATCTCACCTTGTGGGGTGTCCTTGTTCATGAGGAAGGTGAGAAATCAGCCTGAAACTACACGGGGTGAACTTGTTAATGATCTTAAGGCAGCTGAGACCACAGTCACCAAGAAAACCATTGGTAACATTACACCGTAATGGATTAAAATCCTGCAGTGTCCGCAAGGTCCCCCTGCTCAAGAAGGCACATGTGCAGGCCTGTCAATGAACACTTGAATAATTCTAACACCTGAGTGATTGGGAGAAGGTGCTGTGGTCATATGAGACAAAAATTGAGCTCTTTGGCATTAACTCAACTCGCCGTGTTTGGAGGAAGAGAAATGCTGACTAAAGAACACTGTCAAGCATCGAGGTGGAAACATGTTTTGGGACTGTTTCTCTGCTAAGGGTACAGGACTACTTCACCACATCAGTGGGAGAATGGATGGAGCCATGTACCATAAAATCATGAGTGACAACCTCCCCTCTGCCAGGACATTAAAAATGGTCGTGGCTGAGTCTTCCAACATGACAATACAAAAACATACAGGTAAGGCAACAAAGAATTGGCTCAAAAAGAAGCACATTAAGGTCATTAAGTGGCCTAGACAGTCTCAAGACCTTAATGTAATGTAATCCCATAGAAAACTTATAAAGGGAGCTGAGGGTCCATGTGGCCAAGCGACGGCCTCAAAATCAAAATAATTTAGAGATGACCTGCAAAGAGGAGTGGACCAAAATTCCTCTTAACATGTGCGCAAACCTCATCATCAACTACAAAAAATGTCTAACTGCTGTGCTTGCCAACAAGGTTTTGCCAAGTATTAAGTCTTGTTTGCTAATTTCTCTCTGCTAAATGCAATAAATTTATATATTTTGTACAATGTAATTTTCTGGATTTTCTTTTAGATATTCTATCTCTCACTGTTAAAATAAACCTACCCTTGAAATGATAGACTTTTTATATCTTTGTAAGAGGGCAAACTTACTAAATCAGCAAGGGATCAAATAATTATTTCCTCCACTGTATGTGATATGAGAAGTAACACTATTTCTGTCCACAAAACATTTTCCAATAGCTTAGTCTTATGAATATTAACATTAGCCTATATAAAAGAGGGCTTTAGTTGCTTTGAAGTCACCCTGGTTTATTTGTGATCTCACAGACTATTACACACTAGGTTCAGGTGTACAGGAACAAATGGTCCCAAAAAGGAAAGAGCTTCCTTAAAAAATCTGTGTAATCCCAAATGGTTCTGTGTTAATTGTTCTTGATTCATATATGAGCAGACTAAGCATTCTTATGAATTTATTTAAGTGTGAACACTTAGTGGGAATTGATCCTAAGGTCTTGGGTTTGATTAGCCATGTGCTTTCCTAATGTATCATAGTATGGCTTTAAGCTTAATCATGCTTATGGGATGCAGTGACAGAAAAAAGACTGGAAATAAAAAAAATAAAAAAGAAAATAGTTTCAAAATGGTTTCTGCTAACAATGTGGAACTCAAAATGGCTTCTAGCACCAATGCCTAAAATGGCCACCATGAAATCAGGCTGAGATGGTATTTAATGTTATACCTTTCATTTCATCACACATCAGTAACTTGACAGTAATTTGCCCAGGGGGTGCTTAAACTGTTGCCAAAGATTATGTGTATGTACTGTATATGTGTTTAAATATGGTTCTATCCTGAAAACTAGGACAAAGTGCCATTACATCACATACCATCACTCACTCACTGTTTTATTTAAATAGGGACGATTGAATGGTTTCCCCATTCAAGTCTAGGTCCTCTCAGTGTTTCTTTATGTCTCAGGGAATTTCACCACTGATTGCATTTCTGGAGATTAGAGTCAGTTCTTTGTGAATCTCCTCATTTGTGAAAGATACTATATAAAACTGAAAACTTTACATACAGTACTGAGTAAAAGTCTTTGGTCATCGTTCGATTAGATCCATCGCTGTTTTAGCAATGATATACGGACCTTTTAGATTTATTTCACAGTCTCTTTTTCAGAATACAATTTGTATGCAGTGTAAATTGTTGATATAAAATCAGAAAAAAACCTGGCTTCTATAGGCTACAGTGGAAAGCATTTAGCGTAAACTTGCCTACGTTTTAACACTTTAGCACTACATTTATCTAATTAATTAACAAATAGATTTGTCTAAAGAACACATGGATGTGTTCCACATGAGGTAGACAGAAAATGGGCTGAAAATTGCTGCAGTTTTAATTTAATTCATGTTCAGTTGTCGGTACCTCTAAACTCTCTATCATTGCTCTAAAATCCATAAATATTACCAACTCGTTATAAAATGAGCTCGGCTATAATGGTAGTATCTTATCCTTAACTAAAATGTTCAGAGCTAAGACTAAATCAAACACCATAAACCCCCCTTTATCTTCTTCCTGATAATACTGTTCATTAGAAATCCATAGATTACACTCTAGCACTCTCTGCTGGTTAACATTTGTACAGGCTTTTTGCGTTTCTAATTCTTATTAGCACCAGATTCTTCTGAATGCACCAAATAAAACAAATATTTTACATCAAGAAGCTATCATTGTGATAAATGTGATGTCTTGGCAACTGTCTATCAGAGAAATTGCAATGAAAACCCTGGAAAAATGTACTGTGAAATTTGACAATAGAACCATGAAGTGGCCAAAGCACCATTACAATCCATAGCAGAACCATAAACTTTATGTTCAAGCTGTGAAGGTTCACATTAAAATTGTCAAGCAATTGACAGTTTAACTATGAAATCTCACTGTATATTTTTTTCCGGGGATGTGGCTGCAGCAAGAAGATATATAGATAATAATGTTATTGAGTTATTCAAAGTAATAAATTATTGCTGTTGAAGCTTGTATTGTTTCCTCATATGGCTGTGTAGTTTTTAATGGAAAAAAATTATTTCCACAAAGTGGTTCTACAGTTCTATGGAAAGACGATGAGTGTTGAAACAAGGTGTTCATAATAAAATTAATAAGGTGAATGTATACATTTATTATAATACCTGCTTCATGTAATTTAGAAACTGGAGAACCTGAGCCTAACACTGGGCGCAGGGAACAAGGCATGCAAATTCCACACAGGTGGAGTTGCTGTGCTGTGCCACACTGTTAGAGGTAGAAATAGAGAAAGATCACTCCTTGGTTAAGGTGTGGTACACTTGGGGTGCTTTATTTGGCAGTTTACAGTATATACAGTACTTTGTGTGGTCCCTCTGAATGTGATTAGGCTATGGTGGTGCCATTTGCATTCAACACAACAGCTTTTTGAGCAACAACAAAACACTTTGGTTTTTTTTATACAAAGCCATTAGCTAGGGATATTAGAAATTAGTCAAACTCACTTTAATTGCCATAGAGTAACATAGGATTAACATAGTAATTACAAATTACAAAGAACATTTAGGATCACCTGACATGACTAGAATGTTAATATGCACTTTAAGAATCCTCTTAAACCTCATGTACATAGTAATCAGCCTTTTCAATAGCTTTTGTTAGCATCCCTACATACGACAGTAGTCCACATAGGAATTGTGCCCATCCATATACACTTTACAACGTCCTGGCTTGTCACTATGTTATGAAAAATTATTATTAGCAGTTTGGAAATACATATAAGCATTCTTCTTGTGCTGATTCATTTCAAGTCAAGTTGGCAGTGAGTGAAGTTATCGCATGATCCTAGGCGCAGACCTGTCATTGCAGACTGTTTTCCTGAGACGCACCCCTCTGCGAATGGACTTCAAAATGTCGTCTCCGTCAGCGGCAGGGGATTGGTCCTGTTGGCTAGCCTCAGCATCTGTCGGAAATGGAAAATATCCATCTCCAAGGGCATGGGCACTGGCCACCAGCTCACCAATCTTCTCCACCAGGCTGTGACGGTTGGCAGCCAGTAACTGGTCTTCTTCTGTGCTAAGAGCCATGGCTCCAGGCTGTTGGGCGTAAACACTCATAGCAGCTCCCGTTCCCCATGAGGCTCGACTCGGCAGGCTCATTCTCTTGGGCGAAGCCTTGTACTCCAGGTTCTCGAGAGTTTCCTCCACATACAGGCTCTCCTCACTTCCATTGTGCTCTGGTGGAGGGCTGGGGAAGCCAGGTGAGTCTGGCACAGTGGGTGTCTTCACTGGGATGATAGGAGGTCGAATGGGAATGGGACCCACATTGGACGGCGTGCGCCGCACACCTGCTTTAGAAGATGGAGTCCGACGAATTGTGGCTGTTCCCGATGATATGACATTTCCTCCCCCTTTAGCACTGGATCCAGATGCACCTACACCTCCAGGAAGCCCTGCGGTGCTCGCAGGCCTCTTTGTCTGGATCATGCGACGGTAGTTTTGGGCCAGGTTACTGTTTCGAGGGACAGTGCAGGATTTGTCAAAGTCTGAATGAGTATCACAGTCATCTCCATTCATAGAGTAGCAGTCATAATCAGAGCCTGCAGAGACAGACAAAGAATAAGAAGTCAAGTCTTGCAATTGCATTTTTAAGTTGTATAATTTGATGAAAATAAATGAATACAACGTACCTAGAACACTGAAAAATAGTGTTTGAAAGCTGTCCCTAGTCTCTAACATTACACTTTACAAGTAAATCTAATAATTAAAATTCCTTAGAAATCTTTTTTTTCATTGTGGTGTTCACTCCATAGTCCATCTATGCCTTAAATATATTTTTAAAGAAATTCATAATATTTTACTCTAAATTGCACATTTTATTAATATCCCCAGGTTTTCACTCAGTGCTGTTATAAAACCTTAGTCCCACTTTTTAAACTTTTTTAATTTTTGGAACATACCACAACATACCCATAAGTCATGTGTTGAATAGAAAGTTATATGATCTGGATCTTCTGAAGACCACATTAAATCCAAAAGTAGGTTATTTCTTATTTTTCCTGTATATCTGATTATATTGTAACTATGACTAAGGTCAATCTCAACTTATTGCCCTGTTCCCTAAATTATTGTTAAATGTCATTTGTTTATTATTAGAGAAAAAAAACATTTTTTGTAAATAATTAGAATGTCCTAACGCTACTGGTTCAGTCACCATATGCTTATATTTGCTTATATATGCTTACAATTCTGTGCTTAGAACTTGAATAAGGAGGAGCAGGACTGAGTAACAGTAACAAGAGAAACCTTGTAAAAAATAAAATAAAGTTTCATCAGTTTTATCAGTACTTATTATGAACAGTTAAATATTTGTGTTGTTAGATTCAGTGTTGAATTATTTTTTAACAGTTACAACAAGCAAATGGCACCCGTTTGGTAAAATAACCTGAATATTTGCCTATTCTTGCAGAATTGTTCCAAGTTCAGTCATGTTTTGTGGTGAGTGGCAATGGCCTGATCTCTTTAAGTCCATCCACTGCATCTAGCACTCTGCTCACATCATACTGTCACTCTGCCTGATTTAGTTCACCTTAGTCTAGTTTCCTTTCATCAGTTCAGGTACATAAGCAGCAATCGTTGTATTCTTAAGTTGTGAAGTGTTTATTCACTGATGTTTCCTCCTGTATGATATTATTCCTATATGGTCCGTTCCTAACTATTCGTCCCTACACCCAGAGCCTCTCGTTCCCTAATTCCCTGCTCTTAAGAACAGGAATCTGTTTGGCTCAACATTGACTGGACTTTGGACTGTATTTTCCAGTATGTTTTTGTTATATATCTCACGACTGTTTCATGAGAAGCACAAAAAGAGAGGCTTCTTTCTTGTCACCTTTCCATAAAGACCAGTTATGTGAAAGCTTGTAAGATGGACCACTCTTACAACCTCAGACCTGCCCATCAACCCATCATAATAATTATCTCACTTAAATCTTAAATCTGAACTTAAAATCAACTGAGGCGATTGCTGAAATAATTGGAATTGGGTTCTGAACTGTCCAGCAGATCATAAACTGGAAGGATAGTGGTAAATGGTCAGATTTGTGGAAAAAATGTGGCTGGAAGAAATCTTGAATTTCAAAACAGCTGTTTGACCAGATGTAAGACCAATTGTTAGTGATGCTATCTGTCTTGTGATTTTTTTAAAGACTTCAATTTACTAGAGAGCATAAAGATTGGAGTCATACAATGGACAAATGTTAATATGACGAGTTCAGAGTGATGGGTGAGTAAGGGTAAGAAGGGAAGTGCGCACCCATCCTGCATAGCGCCCACTGTATAATCCTCAGGAGGCAGTGTTAGGACCTGTGCTTGCTTCAGGTACTCAGGTCTAGGCTAAGCAACGTTTTGTGGAAATAAGATGATGCCAGCCTAGTACATGAAGGGTGTGCTAGAAAAGACTTTGGTTTGATTCTCCTGTGTTGTCCAAAATGTATGCAACCTCTATGAAAAGAAATGTGACCTTCCACAAGGTTGTTGAGAGGATTCCATGGTTAATGTGTGCTCTAATCAAAGCTAAAAGCGGTCCAATAAACATTGGTGTATCTTAGGATGCACTGTGTATTATATGCCTGTAATACGGCATGTGTGTGTATGGATGATTTGTACCATGTAAGGGGATGGTATCCTCAGAGCACGATGGCGTGGTGTTCTGTGTGCTGTATCCACTGGAGTACTGCAGTGAGTCACAGCTACTCTTCTGCTGCTCCAGGCTCAGTCCACGTGTAAGAACCATGGCTAACTCACTGGCTGCAGCTGTCATCGGTTTGCCATGCTGCGAGAGGCATCGGCAGAGACACATGAGAACAAATTTTTTGCATACATTAAATATAGAAAATCTCTCACAAGGTAAATATCTTTAGAAATAAGCGTGTTCTGCATTATTGAAAGTATGTCATTACACAAATTCAAAGCAGAACAACAGAGTTACTTAAAATCACCCAAAAATGTTTCGTTCCAGGAGCGCTGCTATTTGCTATTGTCGCAGCTGTTACAGGTTCAAGTATTTTACAGCTAAAGCAATTCCATTCGAATATTGTAATCATTGCAACCAATGTAACCAAATAAATGAAGTCAACTGGCAGCCAGGTTTCTTATTAGAGCCTGCAAAAAATGTTAGGTTCATTCTCAGTAAAGTATCGGGATGGGATTAACCGTACAGTCGCAGCCGACTCTCGGTCACTGGATCATCGATCTCCACACATTTCTGTCCTTCATTGATGTGATCCATGAAGCATTTCGGAATTATAGTGGAGTAGTTTGCCATTGCTTTATCCACCCCTCCACATTTAACCGAGCTTTGGACCGGCATGCAGCTGTTTCCAGTTACACGGCTGGGGTGTTTTGCATACGCAAGTCAATGACAATTTTGGAGACGCCAATTAACCTAAGACGCATGTTTTTGGACTGTGGGAGGCAACCGGAGTACCCAGAGTAAACCCACACAGACACGGAGAGGACCTACAGACTATATACAGAAAGAACCCAAGCCACTCCACCCTGGGATTGAACCCGGGACCTTCTTGTTGTGAGGAAAGCGAGTAAGGCAGTTATATAAACATGCAAATATTAATACCCTCAACCTGAATTTGTGATCATAAAATTTATATTCACAGATCATATGTTCCATTATGTTATTACATGTCATATAAGAACATTTATCCAGTGATAAATGCTTGTTGTCCATAAAATGATGCAATTTATGCACCACTGCAGGCACAACTTCAAAAGCATCTTAAGATTAACAAATGGATCAGTTAGCCAATTATTAAGTAGTTTTTAATTATAGTTAATGCACGTATTTAATTACACAGGTTTCTGGAAACACTTCAATCAATGATTGATCATATGATGGGGTTCACGCTGTTCTTTGTTGCAATATTACAATAGTGTTTTTTTTTAATATATTACAGATTCAACCAAAAAAGGATTAAAATTTGCACCTTGGCACTCGTGTTTGAAGGGTTCATTCTGGCCCTGTATGGATCTTCTGGGTGCAGCGAGCCTCGGGCACCACCAGGGGGCTCTACTGTTTCACCTCTGCGCAGCATTGCCCCCTGCTGTTCATAGTGAGCTGATTTAGACCAGTCCTGCTGCTGGAACAAACGAGCATCAAGGATACAAGCAACTGTGAATAGTACTTTCTTTGACACCCTACCAGCTGTGGGAGTTTTTAATAGATTATAACTAAGGTATAAAGTGGGACAATTATGTTTTGAATATAAAACTGTGTGAGAAGGTAACTGAATGGGTAAAATGTGGAGAAAATCAAACTCATTAAGTGACATAAAGCATAAGCAGTGTTGGGGTATTTACTCAAAAATGTAGTATTTTCGAAATGTAGAACTTGAATTACATTTACTTTAGTACATTATTACTAAAACACTTGTGTTTCATTACTTGAAACACTTAATTTAATATTCCCTTTCAAAGTCAAATCAAGTTGCACTGCCTCACCCAGAGCAGATGTTTCTAAGGCTTTTGTGTTTCAAAACATTAAATAATTTCTCAAATTAATTGGTTTAATGAAGTAATTCAAAGCCCGAGAGAGCTTTGTTTCTTCCACCAAATTACTTAAGCAGCTAATCTATGGCGGAACAAAATATGACTAATGCAAAAACGTTTTTATTTATCAATAACTATAAAAAGTCACATTTTGTTACAAGAAATTGATGTATGAATTAACCAGAATTCTTTCCTTTTTACCACGTTACCCACAACACTGAGCGTAACAGAAAGCAAGAACCAAAATAAATGGTGACCAAGCGGTCAAACAGAAAACAAACCTTCCAATGGTGAACTTTTGATGTGGGTGAGGGGGAGTTTGATCCAGGGGAATGATTATAGGGTATGAAAGGCATGATGGAGCCATTGTAAGGGTAAGCAGGGTAGAAAGTGGCGAAGGATGAGCCAAACTGTGGAGACGGAATGACATTTGGTCAGATGAGCAGAAGGTTTATGATGGGCACACTCCATTGAGCTTGTTGTTAACAGAAGCAAAAACAAACAAAACTAAATAAATTGCATACACTGAAAGCAAAGCAAAAGTTGCAATAGGACGAATGTGAACAGGATGTGTTGCTGTTAAAGAGTTGGATTCCATGATGTATTGTATAAATATGCTTCTGAACCTCGGTCAGCATTTTACTAAACATCTACATGGAGATCATTTACCACAACGGTCACACATTTTGACACAGCCCCCGCAAAAGCTGTGAAGCCCCTGATAGGGTAAACTCAGATAGGCATAGAATGATGACCTTGTAATGGGATCAGGACAGGCTGGAGTGGAACCCAAAGTCAAGGAATGCTACTATGAAAACGAATTGTGGCAAAGGGGCACTTCAACCTACCGACTGAACCACTCTGGATGGCATCCGGGGTTTGGTTTTCGCTCAGCGCACATGCTTAGAATAGTATTTAGTACAAGTTAAAACATGCGACCCATTTCAGCCAAAACATATGAGCATGTGTGCGTTCCATAATAGCTCTTAGTGCAAAACTCAGCTGTTTTTTTCCCACAGTATTATATATTATATCTTATATCTTGGTACAAATAAGTCACCATAGGTCCTAATACAGTTAGTGATAACTGTGGTCCGTATTATTGTTGGACGCAGCCCGACATATGTTGGGCAGCACTGCTGAGGAGCAGCATCCCGTGTTTGCCAATGGACTTTTTGCTTTTCACTTTCAATACATTATTCAATAAGTAACAGGAGATATTCAACTTTACTGTAAAATAAGCTTCGATAATGATTCTGCCCAACTGTAGGTTAATGTGTTAAGCTTGTTTAAGGTAGGATATACTATGATTAGATTAATTAAATTAGATTCATAACACTACTTAGAAAAATAGGGGATATTTCGTTATGGGATAGTTCATTTTGAAATATCCCCTAATTTTTGTGAAGAGTATATAAAGTACAGTCGATTCCGCTCAATGGGACCACATCAGGACACGGTCATTTTGGTCCTAATAACCGGCTGGTCCGATTAAACGAACATGCCCTATGTTACAAGACGGGACGTGCTATGT
>JAUZSU010128064.1:0-17151 GCA_034780255.1 Parotocinclus maculicauda | reverse complement strand
TTACTCAGATTAAACTTTTGATCTGTCATCTATGTTCTATTACGAATAAAATATTGACATTTGCCATCTCCACATCACTGCATTCAGTTTTTATTAACAATTTGTTTAGTGTCCCAACTTTTTTGGAATCCGCTTTGTACTTTTTCAAATCATCATGAAATAAAATCAGTGAATTAACAAGGATAATCTGCCACATTCTGAATTGAGCATGCTTGATGATACCAGTAGCTAATCTGGAAATTATGTGGAGACTGAAGTGTCAGAGGGAGAAAACACATGTTTTTTTGGTTCAGTGACATGGTTTTAGAAGTTAAGAGTAATAGTTCAGGTAAAGATGTCCATTACATAAAACGGGTGAATTTGACAGTATAAAATATCTATGTTAGCAAGGAAATTGTTCTCTCTGACATACAGTCTGGTGAGGAGTATCAAACATATTATGACAGTGGCAATTCTTGAAAAATATGTCTTCACACTAATTTGGTAATTTTCATTTGGACTTGGATTGACTGGTGTTCAAAAGCTATAAATGCATAAATTCAATGTTAGATAATAGATGAAATAAGAGATGAAAAAGCACATTTTGAGGTCATCATAATGGTTTTGCCAAGTAAACCATCCATGTTAACTTGACTAACACCAGTTGTTAAAAAAGCCACATTAGAAGCTGAAGGTATTGACTGGTACCACTTACAGAAAAACTGCAATGTTTCTAATGGGTTTGTGATGGTGTGTAGCTCTGATTCTATGGTTCATTTTTTGTTTTAAAATAAAAAAGCAGTACAATGGTTGTGACTTTTGTTATCACAAAGGTGGTAAATCTTCCCTATACTATTGACCTGCCATGAAACGGTGGCTTGGTGGGTAGCACTGCTGCCTCACAGCAAGAAGGTCCTGAGTTCAGTCCTGGGAGACATAAACTAAAAATGTGATTTTCTTAAATAAATCACATTGCATGATTTTTAAAATAATTAATTTTCATGTTATTTCATAAAATAAGTGTTTTATTACCTACCAATCAGCAAACATTCTGGCTCTCACAGACCTGTTAGTATTTCTGCACTTATTACTTGTATTAATTGCACCTGTTTAAAGAATTTACCTGCATAAAAGACACCTGTCCACATACTCAATCATACCTTTCCACCATGCCCAAGATCAAAGAGCTGTCTAAGGACATAAAAACAAAATTGTAGATCTGCACAAGGCTGTGATGGTCTACATGACAATAGTCAAGCAGCTTGGTGAGAAGGCAACTTTTGGTGCAATTATTAAAAACCGAAAGAAACACACGATGACTGTCAATCTTTCTCTGTCTGGGGCTCCATAAAGGTCCCACCTCATGGAGTAATGATGATTTTGAGAAAGGTCAGGAATCACTTCACTTGATCCTGGACATGATCCCAGGAGAGCTGATGCTTAACTGGAGTCGACCAGGAAGAGGTTGATTTACAACATGTAAAATACAACCTCCTGTTGAGATATCCAGGACACTATTGTCAGTGAGTGAGAGGAAGTTCTGGAAAGCTTTAGAGTAGCAGGCCATTCTCCTCTTCTATGCTCTGACAGGCATACTCAATGTCAGATTTTGAAATAATATATATCTTATTGCAGGATATGTTCAAAAGTAGAAGCATCAACTGGCTCTTAAAATTGTCATTCAATTTCAAAGGCAAACCTTACTCTCAGTAACCTAAATAATTTGCTTTTTTAAAATCAAAGTTGGAGTTTTTGTAATAATCAACTTTTCTTTTGGGGTAAATGTCACGTCTTTCTATCCAGATCACCACAATAATAAAGAAATGTCCATGTTGCAAGCCCTCCAAGTTCATATTTTTCCTACCTTTTATTGTATAGTTTTATCTAATATGTAGAAAGCTACCTGTTTCCTGACTATTTTAATCAGAACTTTGAAAATGTGCATTTTTCAATTCACTGTGCCTACATTATTGAATCAAATGTTCATAGTGCCAGTAATTCAGTGGGTAGAGCCAGCTGGTGTAAACAACAATACCTGAGGGCCTGGCTTTAAATCCAGTGTATAGTGCTTTCAACATTAAGATCGAGTAGTGAATTTACATTAAAAAGAATCATCTGAGAACTGACACTGTTTTCTGTTGAGTGGAAACAAATGGTAAAGATGACACTTAGCTCTCAAATTCAAGAAAAAAGTATGGTATTATAGTTTCTATCCAGTTTTTAAAGTAATCTTCTCAATGCATTCTATGCCGTAGGATTTTTTATTATTATGTTTAAGGATTCCACACCAGTCAATCATAGGCTGAAAATGTAATTGATCCTTTCAGATTTAGCTAACAGTCAGTTAATAATGTTTTTGTGTTCTACAATTGCCAAAGGAAGATGTTAATATTATGCTTTTGTTTATACAGAAGAGGTCTATAAAACCAAAGCTGGAGTATGTGCATAGAGTTGGCAAAAACTAGTAAGGTGTTTTCACATTATTTCACTGAGGGCGTACTCACCCTAAGTGATCTGTACTGCTCTCTAGAACATTTGACCCCAGACATGGACACAGTATGTTGAACCGTGCTAATAATATCTTAAATAGATGGATTTGGGCAGTTCTGTTGGACTCGGTCACAGTACCTATGTAGTGTCTGACCACAGAACACATCAGCTGTACAAATGTGTAGCACAAGTAGATGAAAACTTCAGCATTATATAATAATTAATTTGTTAAGGCAGAAGAGAGAGCGCTATGTATCTATGTGCAAAAATATGAAGACAAAATCCACAAAGAATTCCACAGTGCTGTGCAGACATCCCTTTCTCCACCTCAAACGTAGCATTGTGATGATTTGTGATTAAGGTCAATAGTGAAAGCAGACCAGAAGGGTAGTGGGGCGGTGGGTTTAACTGTGCTCTGGCACAATACAAGACAACCAGGCATTGTGTGACAATACCTGCAACTGGTTTAAACAAAAGTCATATTAGAGCTATTGGTGCAGGCCATTTGCTGAATGTCAGACATGTCAGTTAAAATCTTATTTATATAATCAACTATGCAATGAAAAAATATAACAGGAGCTCATTAAGGACTTGTATATTTATATTTTTAAGCAGCTTCAGGTGAATAACAATGAAATAACTGACAATTAACTTATTAGTTACCTTACTTTAAAATGAATTTTTGGCAAAACTGAAAGAGTTAGTGAGATATTAGTTAGAATTTTAGAGATATTAGTTAGAATTTTATTTTAAAAACACCATGAGGTGGAGTTCCAGAAAATATAGCAGCACAGCTAACATGATAATATCATGGATATCAAAGATAGTGAGACATAGTGTGTGTGTGCCCTCTAAGAGATACAACAGATGGTAAGGACAGCAATTGATGTATTAAAAGTATACAGCTTTACATGGAGAAGTACTGTATAGCTCCACATCACTGTTTCTGTGCCTTTGTCCTGAACATCTATTTTGTGAGGTTGTTTAAAATGAAAAAAGAATCTCACTCTTCCCCCTCATTGACCAAGTATTGAAACCTGTGACCACTGCGCCGCACATCCAACAGTCGGTCAACTGCCGGCAGCCCATCAATGACCCGGGTGGATGAAAGGGTCTCGGCTGATGGGGCTAAGGCAAGGAAGAGACAGGCCTGAGCTGGGAGACATGAAATGTGGTCTGAATGCTCATGTGACGTGGTAGGTTAAGTTGAACAGAAGTGGGGTTGATTACCTTACTAACAGTGAAAGGTCCGATAAAGCGGGGTGCCAGTTTCTTGGACACGGTGTGCAGTTGGATGTTCTGAATTGAGTGCCAGACAGACTGCCCCAGAGAGTATGATGGCCCGGTTGGAGGAGTGCTGGGCCGTGCTACGGGCCTTGAAGAGCGCCATTCTGGTCCTCTTCCAAGTACTTGCGAGAGTGGCGCATGTAGTGGACCACCAAGGGAACCGCCACCTCGACCTCCTCATCCGGAAAGAGAGTTGGGTGGTAGCCTATGCTTCAAAAGGGGAAAGGCCCATCGCCGTGCTCATGAGGGTGTTCCGCCTGCCTATTAGACTGGGGATGGAACACTGAAGTAAGGCTCACGCTCAAATGGCTTTACAAAATGTTTTCCAGATCTTCTAGATGACCTGGGGCCCCGGTCCGAAACGATGTCCAAAGTTATGTTAGGACAACTTAATCAAGTTGGTTGTCCTAACGTCCCTCTAAAGTGAGTTTACTACTGCCTTGCTTTACAGTGCATATTTTCTGCTACAGTAGAGTGTACCCTTAGCTAGCTTTTAGGAGGACCACATATTAAATGACCACCCTTCTTTTTCTTCTTGAAAGATTACTGGATGGTTTAATTCAGTTTATTGTTGATATGGCTGGTCAAGTCACCCATGCTGTAAATCTGAATAGACCTATATGTGCAATATTACAGTATATCACAGTATATTACTGCTCACTGCAAAGTAAAGCTATCTAAGTGTGTGCTTTTTCGGACGCTGTGTTACAGACTCATACTTTTATTAAATTCATAAGCACAAAATATATTTTTTATGACTGAAAAAAACATTAACTGATATATTCAATAGCTTAACAAGGTCACTGTAAATGGTTTTCTTATATAATGTTTTGCAGGTGTTTATCATTGTGTTTGGTTGCCAGCCAAATAAGAGAATATTAAAAGTGCATTGTTGCTAACAGTACTACAGGTCTGGAAATTTCACTGCCAACTGAGTGGTGGCCATTGGCTATCACCAGATCAAGTTTGGCCATATTCTACCACTTGCTCATAAAACCAAGCCATATTTCTTACTACCTACTAATTTCATGTAGGTATGTTTTGATTACTCAGAAATGGCCCATAATGCCAAAACAACCATATGGCAGTGATAGCCTAAGTCTTTTAAAAGTGCAAGGTTCACCATATAATTCTATACCAATAATATCATTAATTATTAATCATTAATTATTTATTATTAATCATTAATCTAATATCATTAATGGGGTGTAAAGACAGTTTGTTGAAAAATTTCACAGATATTTCCCATAGTGCCAACACAATTGTCACATAACAGTGGTAGCCCTTGGGTATTAACACTAAGTCTGGGCAGATTGTACCATTTGATGAACAAATGGTACTGTAGGATCTGGCCAATGTTTCTCTGGTAAATGCGAAGGAGTATCATTCTTTAATTGGCAGTGGAATTGTTTTGGAATTGTATGGAAAATTTACATTTATATCAACCTAAATGAGCATATTAATTTTCCTTTGACTATGTAGTATGACTTTACCTTGGTTTTATAAACAAATGGTAAAGAACAGCAGAATATTTAAACTGCATCTCGTGAGGGCCGAGGGCCACCACTCAGTGGCAGTGGAATTCCAGTCCTGGAGTACTGACTACCCTCTACGATACGTTATGGCATTCGACAATGTGTATTACAGGGAGTCACATGGCCAGAGTAATGTTATGGAAAATGTATTGAGAAAAAGCCCCATGTTTAAGGTAGACTACACTATGATGTATACAGTATGTACTAAACTCCTTGAATAAATTCAATTTGTTATGTTAAATTTGCACGTATTCTTGAAAATCAGGGACAATCTGTACATACATAAAAAAAGTATGTGAGTATTTGCTTCCAATATTTTCTTCGGTGACCAATTTTGGTAGAATGACTTGTGTGCTTATTGTTGTCATCTTACTCCATGAAACACGTTACCTTGCAATGTTCACAGACATGCCTGACATTTTTCTCTGACATTTGCTAGTACACTGCTCACAAAAATTAGGGAACTCTTGTTAGAACCCTTCGATTTTTATTTTACATTACATCATTTATGGCACACACTTAACCCCTCAGCTACCCAGTAAATAATCAATAATTTTTACTTATTGCATTAATTGAACACAATAATTGGTGCATTTCCTATATCTTATATTCCATCATAGGTACACTTATCTGTAACTTTTCTTCATTCATTCTTGGACAGAATTTCAAAGATGACTCCCAACATGGACCCAGGCCCCAGCACTTTGTTGCAAAATGCAGCATTCTTGCTGCATTAATTTTTATATCAAGGAATTTATGGTCTTTAATTATGGTTCCATCTAAAATGCTAATGTGCTGTGGCGTGCGATAATGGGATTTGTCATGGAACATACAACTTCCTATGCCTCCCATTCAAATAAAATTAACCTATGGAGAACTGTTGAAAATAAGGTCATTTTTTTAATTAAAATGGTTAAAGTGTTGTAGAGAAACTCTTCTGCTCTGCTTGTAACTGGTATGTCCACGTTCTTCCTGTCTATTGAACCTTTGGAACTGGGAATACACCTTTCCAGAAATTGTTCTCAGAATAGTATACATAACACATAGCATCTATTTGCATCCAGATGATATTTGGCTGTATATTAATAATATCCCTTAAAATCTTCCCATCTACACACTAACTAATCTCTCTCTACCCTCTACATGTTCTGTTTATAAAATGAATAGGATCATATCTGCTTTACTTCACTTAAACCTCCCTTAATACATCCGATCAGAATAAATCAACACACAACCATTAATGTCTAAACTGCTGTCAACAATCTAAGTGAAAATGGCCAAATTGTGCTCAAATTCTGCCTTAACTCTCTTGGGCATGGAGGTCCTCTTCCACTCCTCCACGATAACATGACAGAGCTGGTGGATGCAAGAACTTGCACTCCTCCACCTTCCTTTTGAGAATGTCGTGCTTTTGTTTAGGTTTGGTGGATTTTAGTGGACAATTTACAGAATATACTTTGGATTCAAATTACATTTTCCGTTAGAGGAGATAAAATAAATAGCATAGCAAAATGGATTGGTGCCTCCACTTAGTGGAACAAACACATCTAATATTATTTAAGTTCATACTAAGAATAAATGTAAATAGTTCAACAAAAGTGTGTTCTCTCTGTGTTATTTGTGAACTTAATTTAACACACACACACACACACACACACAGACACACACGATACAGAAAAATATTAACCAATGTATTAACTTAAGATAAATGTATCAACATACAGAATGCTTTGAAATATCACTGGCCACTTCACAAGCAATGCAGTGCTCAATACTCAGTGTAAACCTTTGCACATACCACATGAACTTGATACAGTCTGGAATAACTTTGCAGGCCTGAGTAGATGCTCGTAAGCATTAAGGTCTGAAACTTTGTGATCCCTTCACTTAAACAAACAAAAATTAAATCACTGCACGTGTGGCAACTTTCCTCTAGATACTCATGCAGCTCGGTCAATGGTCAGATATAAGGTGTAATCAAAGGGGTAGTGACGGATGATCCTTTCACACACGTGGTTGCTCCTTACAGCGTTCAGTCTTGCCATTTCACGAGGGAAAGAAGAGACAAAAAAAGGGTCCAAGAAGCATGTTCTGGTCATGTCCTCTGATGAACACACATACACTTTCCTTAACCACTTGTAACTACATTATCTATATTTACAAACATTTAGCCGTGGCTACCTCAGGTAAACATGCATCAACAACTACTAGTATACCACATAAACTAATCGTTGGTCACATTTAGCATCCAAGTTGCAAGCAGAACTACCAGTAAAACAGTCCGCTATTACTTTAAATAAATTATAACAATTACTTTTGGTAAACCTTGGCATGTTGTTTTGCTGTTAATATACTTAACATATACCAAGTAAACGACACCAATTTTCCAGTTTAAAACCAAATTACCGAGCATTTCTTTTCGGTATTTTTTTCTTATCTTCCTTTACCGAGCGAAATTTGCGCCAAACTCTGATGTCTCACCCCCCCATCCATTTGATTGGATAGTGAAGTTAGGGTATGCCAATGACTGAGTTGATGTAGGCTGACAGGTGGTACAGAGCTGGATTGCACAGAAAGAACTAGTTATTCATATACTGGTATTCTAACATATACTCAAACTAATTATGGAAATTATTAATACATCATTCCACAGATTGTTATCAACAACCACCAACTTAGATTTTAAACAGAAGTATGAACTTATATGAATTTTATA
Source organism: Parotocinclus maculicauda (assembly GCA_034780255.1). Taxonomy (NCBI): domain Eukaryota; kingdom Metazoa; phylum Chordata; class Actinopteri; order Siluriformes; family Loricariidae; genus Parotocinclus; species Parotocinclus maculicauda. The sequence continues at coordinate 9,144 of JAUZSU010128064.1, read as the reverse complement.
ACTTTCTTGATTACAAACCCATAAATTACATTAAGATGAACTATGAACATAAGTTCTTTATTACTTATAAAAAACTAATTTAGCTATAAAAATTGGCACGGTTACATAATTATCAGTGATTTACTTTTTACTTGACAGACAGAAAGAATTACCAAGACCTCTACTAGGTGGCACACATTCTCCAATATTTTTTACAATTATAAACTGCTTAATGCGAATAATGTTATTTAAAACAAGGGAATTTGTGATTTCGAAGATATTGACAAATGAGACTGGACTCCGGACACTCCAAGACTTGTAATCATCCTACAATTTACCAGCCTTTTCATTTTTTATTCATCTTTGCCTATGTTCAGCAAAAAAGATGTATGGTGTTCCCTGGGTCTGTACATAATTTACATAACCTGTTCTGCAATTATATGGGTCATTTATATTACTTTGCTCCAAGTCAACAACAAACTAGGGCCCCGCGGTGGCTAGTCGGATAGCACATTCTTCTTACAGTGTCCTGGCTTCTGACCCCAAATGGAGATGCCTGGGTTTTTTCTGTGTGGAGGTTTTCATGTCCTCCCTATGTCCACATGGGTTTACCCCAGGTGCTCCTCCCACAGTCCAAAAACATGCATTATATTAATTTTGTCTGTTGTTAAAATGACCATAGATGCTAATAGTGACAGTAAATAACCCAGTTTGTTTGTTTATGCTTAAAATCCCTGTCGGCATCTGTAACCATTTCAGCAACACATACAAGGGTTTGTCTACACACAAGGTTAAATCAGAACTACAATCCCAATTGCAATAAAGTTGGAACTTCAAAACATAAATTAAACAGAATATGATTATTTGCAAATACTTTTCAACCCATATTCATTGAATACACTACAAAGACAAGATGTTTAATGTTCAAATTAATAAACCTTAATTTTTACTCATTTGGAATTTAATACCTGCAACACGTTTAAAAGAAGTTGGGACAGGATCAACAAAAGCCTGGGAAAGATAAGGAATTCTAAATAAAACCCCACCTGTTTGGAACATTCCATTGAGCGAACTGTACAGAGCCATTAGCAACCTGCAGAACAGACTGTTTATAATCGATTTCAATCACAAAAATCTCAAGTCTGTTCTCCCTAAATTTTACCAGCATGAGGAGCGAACACGCTGGATAATGTTTACCCCCACCTCGGATACTCCGACCACGTCTCTTGTTATGTTAATTCTAGATGCACCAAACCTGAACTGAAACAGGTTAAAACCTAGCCAGAAAGATCATCTCTGCTCTTGAGAACTGTTTTGAGTGCACTGACTGGGCCATGTTTAGGAAGGCTGCAACATACGGCAATCTCACAGATCTAGAGAACAGGGCAACCAGGCAGGTCTAAGAACAGCAAGGGTCAAGCTGTCCCCGGCAATCCGAGAAGCAAAACGTAAACACGGCCCTAAACTTCCACTGCCTCTTCCATAACAGTGGTGTCCCACAGCGCATGAGGCAGGGCATGCAGGTCATCACTAACTACAGGACTACAACACCAGTCTGTAACAGCCTCCTTTTCAGATGCGGGTAAATGACTTCTGTGCTTGGTTTGACACGCAGAACAATACAGTGAAGAAGAAAACAACGATGTGAGGAAAACAATATGCAGAGTCAACCCACAGAAAGCTGCTGGACTGGACAACATCCCTGGCTGAGTGCTCAAAGAAAGTGCAGACCAACTGGCAGATGTTTTCAACATATCTTTGAAACAACCACCATCATTCCTGCTCCAAAAAATCAACAGTGTCAACAGTTCACATCTATCATCATGAAGAGCTTTAATAAACTCGTCATGAGGCATATCAAGACCCTACTGCCACCGACCATGGACCCACTACAATTTGCATCCTAACCGATCAACGGACTATGCCATTTTTACCACCCTCCACCAACCCGTTTTAGGATGCTGTTCATAGACTTCAGCTCAGCATTCAAAACCATTTCTTAGCATATGATTGAAACGTTGAGCACTCTAGGTTTGAACACCTCTCTTTGCAACTGGATCCTGGACTTTCTGACTGGGAAACCTCAGTCTGTCTGGATCAAAAAGAATAATTCAAACACCATCACACTAAGCACCAGAGCCCCTCAGGGTTGTGTACTCAGTACACTGCTGTTTACTCTGCATACCCATGACTGTACAGAAATGCACATGTCAAACTCCATTGTGAAGTTTTCAGATGATACGACGATGGAGGGACTCATCAGCAACAATGATCAGTCAGCACATAGAGAGGAGGTGAAACGACTGACAGACTGGTTTGAAGTCAAAAACCTGTCTCTGAATGTGGACAAAACCAAGGAGATGGTCATTGTGAATCTCACCTGGACCCTCAGCACCAGCTCCATCACAAAGAAAAAAAGAAAATCTCATCTGCCACCTCCAATCCTCACCGCATTTTACAGAGGGCCCATAGAGAACACTGCATTGCACTGCATCAGACCACAAGACTCTCCAGCGAGAAGTGAGGATGGCCGAAAAGATCATCAGATCATCTTCCATGATGGACATTTTCAACACACGCTGCATCCGCAAAGCTCTCAGCATTGTGGAGGACCAATTTCATCCATCACACAGACTTTTTACTCTGCTGCCATCTGAAAGAAGGTACCACAACATGCGTACCAATACAAACAGACTGTATAGCAGCTTCATTCCGCAAGCCATCAGACTCATCAACACTGGACTAATTCACAAACAAGATGGACTGTAGCACATACACAATGGACTCTGTCACACACGCACACACCATCTACATGTACCTCATGTACTATCTACACATGATCATGTACTAAACAACACTCATATAAGTCTTATCCCTTAATTACTTGTTATAGATTAGAATGTTATAGATTAGAATTAGTTATTAGACTATAATGTGTATTTTTGTATTTATCATTGTTACACTTCTCCCCTTTTGTCTAGAAGTGAGGAGATGGAAACAGGTGAACCATCATTGGTAATAAAAGGGACAAATTTATTTCCAAACCCAAAGAACAGCAAAGTAACAAGAAGCATACGTAGCAAAAATCAATATACAACAAATTATACAAAGTAATATATATTACAACTCAACCACAGAAGCGTTAAAAGAACACATAGGACGGTGCCAACGAAAAGAAAATAATAAAAGAAAACTAAGCTGCCTAAACCATCACTAAACTCACCAAAAATACATAAATGGCACCCGCCCTTAACTTAGTATCTAAACAAAGAGTCTGTGTGTAAACATGTGAAGGGCCCACTAAGCTTTCTGCTCACAGGACTTCCATATGAGAGAAGAAATTTAGTATTAACACATTGAGGTTATCGAGTGGGGAATTACTCTGTAGTCTATGCACACACACAACTTGCACACCAACTTCCCACAAACACTTCACAACTCTGGGTCACCAGTTCACACCACACGAACTCACTCATTGCAACTCTTGCGTCTCAAATGCTGTTTCTGATCTATGCTGCTGCTGCTGCTGCTGCTACTAACCCCCCCCAAAAAAAACTGCTCTCTCCTGCATGCTTTATGCTGTAAGACACGCCTCCTCCTGCCTCTGCTCCACGAAGGATTGGCGGTTATCAGCAGCAGGTGATCTCCATTGGAGCAGAGAATTGGCAGTGCAGCATCGGGCTAATCAGTTTAGTGAGACACTTAAAACAGAAGCACAAAAAAAACGTAAACATAGCATAAATGCACGTAACAATATCTAAAAGACATATAACTGTGCCTGCTGGTGTATTACACTTGAGTGTTTTTCTATCTAATTCTAGTCCAGGGCATCTCTAACTTTAACATGTATAGTGTTCTGGACAAGCTATACATAAATGAGTAAGTGACAGAGACCAGCTTGTGATAGTGTAGCTGTAATGAGCATTGTTGAGGGGGATTACAAATCATTCTCCATTCAATGGCAATTTTCTCAAAAGCAAAGTAAAATTCTTATCTTGTCCTTTGCAAATGTCTCTGTATCTTCTCACTATGGAGCAAGCAGGTCATTAGAGTGGCACTAGTGAATGTCTACTAAACGTGGTCAGAGGAGGTACGAGTTACAAACTGCCAATGGAAGAAAACATCACTTATGTGAAATTAACTGGAAATGGATTTTGCTGTGAGTTTAGCCTGATCCTGATGAAAGCTAAGAATTTATTTTCATTGGTAGAGCTGGTGTCTGTTATTACTCTACAGATAAGGGAAGTTACAATATATTGCTATATAGCTTTAGTTACCAATAGAATGTAGCGTTTTACTTTTAGGAACAAGGACTAAGATTTAGAGAGCATAACATGGTGAGTTAACAGATATAGTAGATATATAGTATCCTTCTGGAAGCTATTAAATAGTATGACCGTCACTACATGTGGGACAGTATAGCATGCATTGCAGCAAACATTGTGGCTGAAGTAATCCTATTTCACATTTTAGCACTCCATTTCACATTTCATCCTGCTGCAGCTACTGAATGGGTATGAAACTTTAAGTTTAGGTAACCATGGCAGCCTAGAGGATATTGATGCCTTTCTGCAGCCCACATTCTAATTTTGTGATAAATTAGTTTATTTTATTTTTATTTCTTAGTTAGCGTGTTTCATCAAGGTGACTTTGTATTATGATGGCCATAAATCCTGTATTCTGTACTTGGCTGCTAGTGTGAAGAGCGTGCTAAGGTTTGTACATATTCTGCATGACCTTAGTCTTTGTATTCTTTCTATTTAGCCTTGGACCAGCCTGAAGTAAATTGTACTTTGTGAACTATTTGGGGATTAATGGTTCATGTAATGTTTTTTAAAGGGCTTTGTTAATTGTCTGAAAAAGCAGTGCTAATAAATTGTTAAAAGCTTTTTTATATGCATGTGTTTTATTATGTCAACTACTTTAATAAAATATATCTATGTATCAGTGTCAGCCCATTCCTGAGTGTCTTATTAATGGTGTTCTGTACTAGTATTGCTACTGGGAAAAAGGTTTTTGGTGAATTTATGACATCTTAACAATACTATTTTAGGCCTTTGTAAGCCTTTATTAACCACTAACCAGGAGTATCCCACCAGCCTTGCTGATTCTGACCTGCTCTTATCTGTAAATAGCAATTTTAGGTTTTTACTGGTTAGAGGTCAAATTAGAATCCCAATATGGAACACCAGTGCAGTCACAATAATTATAGCCACAAGATGTCATTTTGTCCATATTTTGGATACTAAATCATTGCTGATGTACTCCAGGAGTTAATAGGGTGGGAGGAGCGACCCTCATTCCATATGGTAGGAGACTGGTCAGAAATTCTTCAACATGTGAAAACTCAATATACACTTATAACGTATAGAGAACCAAAAGATCATTTAACTATATACACAAACTTAGTTTACCAAAATTTGCAAAAAATATGAAAATAAACTGGTTGTTCTGCAGTTTTGTTTCTCCAGCTGAAGAGGTCAGAAGTGCAAGCCAGCATTTCCAATCAAATTAAGGGTAAAAGTAATAAAGTGGAAACAGACTAATGAAAGATGAGGTTAAAAAAATACATTGAATCAGAAGGAACTAGGTCTATTACCAACTGTGTAAATATAAGAAGAAAATTTTATCTGCTGTCTAGATACCAGAATTAAAATAAGGAACATATATTTTATGACTCAGAAATAATAATCCCACACAGATAAACTTTATTAAAAAGACCTGTTGAACTGCTCCTTAATGTAAATATCTAATCAGCCAATCACATGACAGAAACTCAATTAATTTAACTACGTAGGCATGGCCAAGGCGACCTGCTAAAATTCATACCAAGCTTCACAGTGGAAAACTATGCAATTTGGGTGACTTTGGTTGCATGGTTGTTGGTGCTAGACCAGCTAGCCTGAGTATTTCAGAAACTGCAACTTAGGGTTCCGTATTGTTAGCCTTTTATCGATTCCGATTTCAAGTCTGCTTAATGGTTGTACTTCTTATTGATTACAAGTTTCGAATTTAAAATGTGCCAAGGTATTATAAAGTCAGTGTGGAAAAAGTGCAGCACTCAAGACAGGAAATGTGTTTATGGTGTAATGTTTATTAACATCCGGTGTCACAGACAGAATCACCAGCCCTGCTAAAGACTGTCCCGTGTGACAGGGCAGACAAAGAGCACTGTCCAACCCTGTTTAACCCACTCTCAACCGTAGCCCTCCAACTCACTGTAGGTACAGCAATAATTAGAAATACATAAAACATGTAAACAAATATAAACACACACATGAGCATTTTAATTTAAACAAAATGCAGGGAACACAGCAACACAAACACAGGGTATATGAACCACACCTAATGACCTAAACCAGTATTGCTCTACACTTGGGTCCTAGCACTCTATCCCTTGACACCTTGTATTCTATGGGTTTCCTCTGGGTAATTCAGTTTCCTCCTGCCTACTAAAACATTAAAATAGGTGGACAGGTAGCTCTAAATTGCCTGGGGTGTCTGAATTTGTGATGGCCAGAGACTGGTTCCCTGCATCATGTGTATTTTTGCCCTGTGGCTAGGACTCTAGACAATAATAAAATGATTACTGAAGTTTAATGAATTAATTAAATAGTGAACATATTGAATATTTAATCATTATTTACGACATTTAATCACAACATGCCTAAATTTAACCCTAGTCTTAACTTTGGTAAACAAAATGAAAACTTCCCAAATCTCTAAAAACAAGGCACCATAGTGGTCAGACCATGCCAGAAATTTTAGAAGGAAGCCTAACTAAACTTTTTTTTTTTCAGTTCAGTCACTGGTGCCTTAGTGTTATTGTTCTCTTCCTCTTACAGCATGAAAAAGCCATCAAGACATTTATGGACTGAAACAATGCAGGTCCCATGGCTCTGAGGCACTGCCAAGCATGTTCAACCTTGTCAGACTTGTATGTCTAGGATTAGTAAAAATTCCTTATGCAGTAGAGGACCTGGCCTGCTGCACCAAGAAAACAGCAGCCTATCTTCACAAAACAAATTTAAAGTGACAAAGCAATCAAACCCTCTAGTGGCACTGCAGTGAAAACCTGAAACACACACACAGTCCTTCTGTGCCATGCCCAGACCACCTGCTCACGCACGCACATGGCCATACACTCAAGGGTTGATAACCTTAATGGATTGTGTTTATGAAGTTACAGCAGCATATGTATGAGCCTATAAAAGCTCAAGAGGAAATGCTTGTCAGAACACTGATGAATGAACTGTAGATTGTTTCTCCCCAATAGTATGGTTTCTAATCCTTCTATGCACAAGTCTGTACTTAATTAACATAAAGTATATGCCCAGACGCTGGCAGGTAGTTATAGAGAACGTGCTTTTATTGTGGTTCTGTTTTATGAATAACAGGGATTGTATTTCTCACTCACATTTATGGACTTCTAGTACAAAGCACCTATACTGACATGGAGTGGAAATTACATGTAATATATTATATATTAATACATTTTAATAACTTATTCTGACAATGGCTAGAAAATGTTTTTTTTCCTTTTGATCATTTATTGGACTGGAAGGGTATCTGCAAGAACTGTTGGTACCTAACCGTTCAAGGTTCCTGGGTTCAGTACTCGGTGTCAGTTACTAACAGTGTACAAATCTGTTATCGTTGCCTCTCTACAGGGTGAGTCAAAAAGCACATCCACGTTGTGGACTTATCACTATGGCTGCCAAAATTATTGTTGGGGATCTTGTTTGCTAACGGTCTTCAGATGATCAGTACGTGGCTTGTTATCCACAGTCCTGCTTTCTCAGCATTTGACTATTAGGGATGCAACTGTGCTGTGTAAAATTGGTGGTTTTTTGGGGTGTCAGTTGTTGAAGTCTGTGTTCCCACATATCAGATTGTCAATTCCATCTTCAGTTACCTGTGACGAACAACAAATATGTTGACATTTCTGTGTCGATAGATTTTGAAACTATGTATTTCTGAGACAATTCTGGTCTTACTTAAAATGGTACTTGACAACCTTCTCATTGGAAAAACGTACCCTTGATTTAATATGGCAGCTTTCAAGATGGCAACCATGTTCCGGACATAACCTACAAGATAGGCCCCCACACTCATTACTTGCTGTGGTATTCAGATCTGTCATTTTCCCTTTTGTTTCTGATATAAAATCCTGTGTCTTTTGACTCACCCTATAGTCTGCACTGATCTGCTGGTGTGTGTGTGTGTGTGTGTAAGCAACAGGTCAGATTCTTGTTTCCCTTAAGTATGATTCTAATTTTGCTTAGTTTTGACCTCTGTCAACAAATATGAGTTTTCCTGTGCTGAGCTGACTGTTTCTTAGTTAAGTTTTAGTAATAGATTTTCTCATTCTTGAGAAATGATCCACCAAGCAGCAAGGCAAACATGGACAAATCTGCTCTTAATATAAACATTATTATGTATCTTTACAGAATAAACAAGTCCTTGATAGAAATCCAAAGGAGTTAAATCAGGATAACATGGTAGTCACTCAATTCAAGTCCTATACCCAATCCACTTTTTTTGGGCAAACTGCAGATCAAGATAGTCTCTGAAAACATGAAATTCTCTACCGTTTTGATGTGAAGCTATATTCCCATTTGAAGAATGAAAGGTAAATTTGAATTTTCAAAGGATTTCAATAGGATTTGATTTTCTATAGGCACCGTAGATGAGTGGTAGGTCTAGATGAAGAAGCCAGTGTCCAATAGGCTTGATGGGTGCACAGTTGCAGATGAAAAAAACACACATAGCCTCATGAAACTAACAGAAGAGCAGGAAAAAGGTAAAAGGATAAGAGGAAAAACAAAGACAGATTAAACTGAAATGGGCAGATAAGACTGAACATCAACAGCTGGAGAATATAGACCAGGGAATTTGAGACCATTTCTCTTTACAGAATCTCTCAAGATTGTGTCATGCACTTAACTATAATCAGCAACACCTATTTAGGAGCATCACGGAATGGAGTCAGCAGAAGAACTGATTTGCGTAATCGAACAACTTTTCATTTGCTTTTCCAATGATCTTGTTTAATTAAATAAAATATATTGCTTTTTTCACTTCATCCTCATTCATTCATTCATTCATTATCTTTTCCGCTTATTCCACTTGGGGTCGCGGGCCAGCCGGTGCCCACCCGGCAAC
>JAUZSU010128053.1:0-17152 GCA_034780255.1 Parotocinclus maculicauda | reverse complement strand
TTCTCTCTCTGTCTGTCTCTCTCTTTCTCTCTCTGTCTGTCTCTGTATGTCTCTGTCTGTCTCTCTGTATGTCTCCCTCTCTCTCTCTATGTCTGTCTCTCTCTGTCTGTCTGTCTCTCTCTGTCTCTCTCGCTGTCTGTCTGTCTTTCTCTGTCTGTCTCTCTGGGTCTCTGTCTGTCTGTCTGTCACTCTCGGTCTCTCTCTGTCTGTCTCTGTCTCTCTCTCTTTCTCTCTCTCTCTCTCTATTCAATTTGTTTCATTATAACTTTATTGACATGAAATCTTTTAAAGAATCACATTTTGATTGATGTTATTAACTAGATTCATCTACAAGGGGTTAATTGGCATCTCTGTTTGTTATACTTTGTTATAAACTGGGCTGCTAACACACACACATCTCTTTTCCCTCTCCTAATAACCATCAAAGTTTTTCTCTCTCTCTCTCTCATATTTAGGATGTTTTAATTCGAACACATTGTTCCTGGAGGCACATTATATTAGTAAAAACTATTTACATTTTGCTGCTTTAAAGGTACTTTAACACGCCAACATCTTAAACTACCAAATTCCATGAGCAGCAACCAACCACTGGGTATCTCCAGAACCTCTTTCAAGAACTAACAGTGGGAGAAAATGACATGTAAGCAAGTTCTCAAGTTACCTAATTGAAGTAAGTCAACTCCCTGCTATAATTCAAGTGAGTCTCAAGTCATAAGACCTACTGACACTCCATGCAGCCAGGAAAAACCTCTCCACAGGTAACGGACCTCCACCGCCTCCCGTTTAAGAATGTCCCACAGATGCTCGTTTTGAGATTTTTACAACGCAGCAAATTTACACACAAGTACGTGGTAAACAGCGCACCCTAGTGGTAAAAAACACAAGCTAGTTTTATTGAGGCCTAAGCCTTCTAGCTGAAGACCAGGTGCTTAAACTTTTGCATACGACGCTTTCATTTCAACACTACACTGCTCACAAAAATAAGATATTTCATTGTGTGATATCTAATTTTGAATTATACACTATTTTTTGTACACAGTATATATTTCATCCAATTTGGGGTCGACTGAACCAGAAGCACAGGGCTCGAGGCGAAAGAAAACCAACCCTAGACGGGGCAACCAAATACAGACTCACACACACACTGGGACTCTTTACCGAGAGCAGTAAATCTAACACTTTCAGAGGACCCTGGATTCGCCAGAGCAAACCCACACAGAGTTGGGGAGAACATACAAATTCCACACAGGCAGGGCCAGGAATCAAAACGGGGGTTTGAAGTGAACGATAACCACCTTGTCACTCTGCAGTATACTGTAATACTGTATCAATAAAATTATTTCTATAGCCGCCTGCACCATCGCCCCCTTTTTAGATGTTGTCAAGCACCCTTTGATTGGATCACAACACCCCTAAAAAAAAAAAAAAATTCAAATAAAAGTCGTGTTTTTTGTTGTTTTTTTTAAGGCCAGACTTTTTTAATTGTTTGTTCCTCGGATGTCCCTACTTAAGAATCTACTGAGGAGGGAGGAAACAAAATAAAAAAAAATCTTAAATCTTAAAGCACTTTTCAATTACTATATGGAATCAATACAAGGAAGGAGGAAGAAATTTTAAAAAATGTATTTAACCTACAATTAAATTAAAATGAATCTGGAAAAAAATTAAATGAACAAAAGAAAACCGTCGGCTCTCCACCGGAGGGCGGAAAAAAAAATATTAATAAATAAATAAAAAAATAATTAATAAAAAAAAATGTATATATATATTTTTTTTTTTTCAACCATTGGTGCTGTGGCGGATCTGAGAAATACAAAAAAATATATATATTTTTTTGTCTTCTTCAAATATGATCGTCGGCGGATCCGCAAAACAAGCAATAAAAAAAGTCTGGCCTTACATGCTGGGGTTCCGGGGATTCTTACCAAACACTATTCTCCATATTGCCGGGTGAGGTCTCGTGAATGGACCTGTGCAGGAACAAATCAGTCAACATACTCAGGTGAGAGAACAATATTGAATATAAGAATAATGAACAAATATATTGAGCTCACGGTTACCGTTTGGAAAAGCAAGCACACTGATGACTGAGAAGAAGGAGATGACCACTATAAGACCCACACGCAGATTACTGTCTTGATTCCCATCATATCTGAAAAAGTAAATGGTGAGATATTAGGATTTTTTTGTACTGACATGCCAAGCTACGTTGGTATTACGAGACGTTATGTTGCCATTATGAGCTTAAGCGTCTCTTAATCATGACGTCTCATTTTACAGCGCTGTAACTGACAGGGTAGATCACTTTACTTAACCCAGATAGATTTCCACACCTTAAAGCGGCAGTAGAATAAAAAATACAAGAGAAATAATAAGTATAAAAATAAACCTAAAGATACACAGCAGCAGTGGGGTATATAACATGCCATTCAGAGGAATAATTGGCTTACTCTAGGAATATTCAAATGCACAGGAATGTCCTGACTGGACTAAACGGCTCAGTGGCCTTACCTGGTAATAATGCCAATACAAAACAGGCTAAACTATGCCAGGGAGCATAAATAAAAGAGTACACTCTGGAGCGATGTAAAAAGGTTGTGTTGTCCAAAGCGATGGGCATGTCAGGGTAAGAAGGGAAGCCGATTGCAACAACCCATAACACTGGAGGCAGGTAGGATCTGGGGTGGCTTCAGATGGACAGGTCTAGGAAGAGCAACCTTATGTGGCAATCAAAAGTTTAGGTTATGGCATCACTGGAACTTCATCGGTGGCATGAGAAGTTGCCATGGTTGATTGGGTATTGGGACAGAGGTTCTGGGACAGAGGTTCTGGGACAGAGGTTCCTCATTAAGTTACGTTTTGGCCAAGCAGTATACTATTGTGATTATGTAGTGCACAAGTATGGCATTAGAAACAAATTAAATACGTACACAGTGCATATTTTAATATTAATAATGTACAGGGTGGGATTTAGCGTACAAAATGAGCACGTCATAAATACAAGTAAGCTAAATAGTGCTGTTTGTACCGTAGTGTTGTTATACCATTTTGTGGGCAGCCATTGTTACATGGTGAGACGGAGCACAGATTCGCCACGAGCTCGATTTGAAAAATAACGGTCGCTTTGGACAAACGGTCAATTCCTGTGAGTAACGGTCTCTGTTAGCCACGTTAGCATCTTTCCTCCTTACTCACCTGGTAAAGGCAAAGTACATGAGACTGAGCACGGTGCAGGTCAGCAGGGAGATGGTGTGGGGTTTGTAAAAGAACTCGATGCTGATGTCCTCCACTTGCTGCTCGTTTATCATTCGGAAATGAGTCCTGTAGCGGCCATCGTCCTTGTTTAGAGTACGGGCTCTGTACCCGGACGCCGCCATTACTCAGGCAGCGCAACCCACCTCTGACCGGGTCCCTGGTTCCGTCCCAAAGCGCGTCCCGTTAGTCGCCTAGTGCACTACCTTTTTCATTGCCTATGTAGTGCGGATTTGTACGATAAAGTATTACTATATAACATTAACACCTATTTATCCACCTATTTAACGCCGCACGCCTACATTTTGTCTTGTGATTACAACAAAGATTTATTTAATCCAAATATTAGATTCTGTCGTCACGTTTTACTTACAAGGTCACCACATTTTAAAGTTATATTTACATTTTTAAAAAGTAGCCCGTTTATGGAATTATCTGTCGTTAGAAAGAGCATTTGCAAACTGTTACGTCAGCAGGCACGTTGCTAACACGTGTGGGCATATGAAAATCGGATTTAAAATATTTAAATTAAAGTTTTATCACGTAGATGTGTTATTAAAACGTACATGACGAAAAGACGAAAAATATATAAGATTTATTTCTCAACACTGCTGCCCAAGTGACTCGTTTATTATTTCTTATTTACTATAAACAATATGTTTCGTTGTATTTATAAGCATATACACTGCTCACAAAAAATAGGGGATATTTTATTGGGGGTATTTTATTTGACTTTTTGTGAGGTATATTTAGTTTACAGAACAGTTTTTACTTTGACTGAATTGAGATCTTTAAAGAAAATACTTTTGTGCACTTTTTTTGTACAGAAGTAAGTGTTTTGTTTTCATTCGGACCAGTATGGCTCAGTAAGACCACAGTCTCCGAAGTTATAAAGGAAATGGTTTTAACAACTTTACAACACCCACAAATACTTCGGTTATTTTTTTATCAGCGTATGAGTATATACACCATACAATATGTGACTAATAGATCTAATATAAAACGCAGGGTAGATTCTGAATTTATTAACCTTTCTTTCTTACCCTTACTCTTTCTTATTTGCTTATTTTCTTCATTTTTTCTATTATTTATGTCCAGGAAAAATGTACTGTGAAAGTTCGTAGTAAAACTGTAAATTCCTTGACAGTTTTATTGTAAACTTTCACAGTTTGACCATAAAGTTCCCAGTTGTACTATGAGTTTTTGATGGTCATTTGGCCACTTCATGGTTCCAATGTCAAATTTCACACTACATTTTTCCTGGGTGTCTGACTTAATACAAGGAAATATTATTGTTTCTTAAATTTTAAAATGAAGAGTTATTCAGGTTGTAGAAAATAAATGTTTTCTCAACCATGTCGTAATAAATATTATTGTAAAGTGAAACTAATGATTGATTGACTTTTTCTTTTTTTTTTTTTTAAATACAGCCATTTTGGCATCTCGGAGTCGAACCAACATTTTGTCAATATTTGAGGAAGAACTGTTTAAATAATCCAAATATCAGTTGGACTATTTTATGAGATATACCATGCCCTATATTTACTTGAAATAATTTTTCCCCCAAAGTCCCAAAGTACTTAACTAATTACTTTGTCTTTTATGCTCCTTTTGGTAAAGCAGGCTTTTTAAATTTTTACCAAGTGGACAATAAAGTTATCAGAACGCTTATAATCATCAATTTGAAAAAAAAACAATACAAATAGTACAATTCATTTATTTATCAGCTTTTAAAGGTTTACGGAAAACAATAATGTGATGCCTAAAACCCCACGTTACCCTGGTCAGGGGGCATGGGGTAACCCAAAGTGGCGCAGAGGGCATAATAACAAAGTTATTAAATGAAAATTTCAAACAGTGACATTGGACACAAACATTATTATATCATTGACCCGTTAAGAACAATATGATTTTAATCTTAAAAAGGAAAAAATAAGAATTAAAAAATAGCTGAGACAGTAATCTGAACCGTCCCTGGAATGTGGATGTGTGCACTTGAGGCATATGTGTGTGTGTGTGTGTGTGTGTGTGTGTGTGTGCATTAGACTTGTCACTACATATGCAATTCTCACACACCAGACCTCTTTTTTGACCACATCCAGTCGTGGGAAGCACAAAGTTGCACATAAACAGCATATTAATCGAGCGAATGTGCTAGTGATGGTTGTGTCAGTCTTTAAATGTTAAATAAACCCAGTTTGAATGTCCTGGGCAGCTCACATGTCCTGCTTCAGTGAGATCATAGGCTGAAAAGGAAAAACAGAGAATGTGACCATGGGAAATATATTCAGGTCTAAAATAATGCTGTACTATATAATACTATAATATAATACTACCGAGCTATAATCTGTTTTTATAATATGTATTTTGGACAATGGCACAACATTTGTACACACACACACACACACACACACTCAAGCGACTTCTCTTTATAGCCCTTGCAATTGTGATTAATATGTGCACTATTTCTGAATGACTTGATATGAGGTTTCAATTTTAAAAGATGGACAACGATTAACAGTTTAAACATTAAACAAGTTGAAATCACTATAAGATGGAATACAGTTATCATTCTTTTTTTTAAAGGTTTGTACGTTACCAGAGTGTTGAAATGGGTTCGACACACAGCTTGGCTCTCAAAGTAAATGATAATCGAGGCGAGGACAAATTCAAGGCCGTACAACACAGCCATTACAGCCAGCAGTCCCACGTGCAGCACATTCTGCAAAAAGTATGGATTAGATCTATTATTGGTTGATGTAAATGTGTGTTCATTGTGTGCCCCTCTTGCCCCTTGGCTGTGTTGACTTCAGGTTACTCCCCTTCTAGTTACAGTAGCTATAGTTAGTGCTGCCGGAGTTTCATGCTGCACCTAGCATGCTTACGAGGAGCACAGAGTCTATTAACAGTCATAGACTCTGTGCTCCTCGTAAGTAACTACATTTTCTTTTTTCTCTCCGAGCTCATGTTCCGGTACCAGTTCCAGCACCACACACGTAGATGCTCCCTTTTTGAGTCTTGGTCCTCCCAAGGTTTCTTACTTTCTATATTCAGGGAGTTTTTCCTTTCCACTGTCACTCTAGGCTTGCTCAATTTGGGATTGGCCTTTTGAGATCATATAATGTTGTGAAGCTGCTTTGAGACAATGCTATTCTGTAAAAAGGGCTACAGAAATATATTTGACTTTGACTTTGTGCGTTAATATCAGACACGGTTATGTGTGAATATGTGAACAGGAAGCATGAGACCGTCTCAGTTGTGTACACTGAATACGAAAAATAAGCACAAGGCGAGAAACTGACTTGCAGGACTAAACAGAAAGGTGAACCTCGGGCGGAAATCCACAAGACAAATGGCCCATCAACACGAGACAAAAGACAAAGGGGTGTAAATACACAGGGCTGCAATTAGGGCCACGTGTTGGTATGTAGAGGTCCATTAGAGGTCTGGGGTATGATCCCCCTCATTCAGAGAGTGCAGGTGTGTCCCTGTGCCCCTTAACCCTTTATATGCTGCGGATATTATTTACCGTTACCAAAACAGATTATAATCAGGGTAATGAAAATGCTTTACCGTTGAAGGATTCAGAGAATCGATGATAGCACACAATATTGCCAATCCAACCCCTGTGAAAAGGCAAATGATGTTGAAGACAAACGACAGCTTCATCTAAAATAAAAAAAAAAGACATTATTCATTTACATATGTGAACAAACTGGCAATCAAAAGTCAAAACTTGTACAGTATGTCCTCTTATACGTACCAGAGGCATAAATGGTGTCCGGCCAGAGGCAAACGTCAGGATGCCACATGGTATAAACTAATGCAAACAATGGGTAAAGAATATATTATTGAATTTCTGAATTTATTACCAATAAAAGGTGTATTCTTAGATTTCCATATCCGATCAAACAGCACTGGCTCAGCGGGTCATTAAGTTTTTTAAGCATCGTTTTCTTGAGGCTGTGGTCAAATTTTAAGGGGATGTTTTCTTTATGAGGAGAAACAGTTGCACAGTAACTGGTTTAAACTAATTGATTTTAAATGAATTGATATTGTGATGTTATAAATCCAACTTGTATTTTAAGTGAGACTGGAAAATTGGAGCATTATAAAGCATGTTGTGGTGGCTTTTGGTACATAGAAACACAAAGAGCAAAGGGAAAAAGAAATAATAATAAATATAGTATAGTATATGAGTAAGGTATTAAAGTTTTAAAAATACATTCATGAAAAGGTACAAAATGTACTTGTGAAAAAACTTGTGAGGGTACATTTAAGTTGCTTGTAAATTAATCTGTTTGGATTTTCTTTTGCTCTGTATGTTTTTAACACAATACAACTGTATTCAGTGACACTAAAACTACTACTAAGGGACACGGGGGGAAAAACTACACAAACTAAAATAAGTGGACTTTATAGTATCTTAAATCTTTTAGTTTTTTTCTAAATCAAGTGCGGGGCAGTTTTGCAATAAGTGTACGTTACTCATAAATTAGGCAGTGTATTTGAGATTTTTTTTCCCTCATAAAAGACACAAAGTTGACAAAGGGATGTCTTACCATGACACTGGGAATGATGATGTAGCCTTTCTCGGCCCATACGATAAAGGTGCTGCCCAGACAGATGATTAAAACTGCAGTGACCAGCTGAGCTGCCTTAAACAAACCAGAATAATGAAGGTTAAATCATTATATGTAATATGAAACAAAAAAGCAGCTTGGTTTATCCCAGAATAAACTTTGCAAAGGCAGATCTACACAGTTCTTCAATAAGAATTGTGTAACCGAATTGCTGCCCAGCTCAGGGTTCGACTCAGGTCCTCAGGATTACGTTTTATTACAAATGTACTATTGTTTATGTAAAATTTTTAAGAGGTCTCGTACCCCGAGCACATTGGGACGACCCTGGAGGAAGACCTTGTAGACGTCCTTAAACCTGCAGGTGAAATGATCTGGCATGAGCTCGCCCGGTCCAGCATTTTGGATGCTGCCCAGGGCAATGTTGATGACCATGCCATCATCGTGCATGAACGTGTACCTCATTAGTCTGGACTGAAAACGAGAAGGGAGAGAATGTATTACCATGGTGACCACAAGTACTTTTATACAATAAAGTGGAATTATGACATTTCACACAGTGTAACAATTTTTCAATTTTTTGTTTTATTTATAAATATATATATATATATATGTGTGTGTGTGTGTATGTATATATGTGTATATATATATATATATATATATAGATATATACACACACACGTGTGTGTGTGTATTCTATATAAAGTGTATGCAGTCTAACATTGGGCCACAGTTAAAATAATTATATATAGTTACGCACCCTGCTTAAAATCCACAGTTCAGTAAAATGAAGATCTGCACTAAGGAGGGAAGAGAGACAGAATAAGAAAGGTATAACATATTAAATGTATAATCATAATTTATAATAAAATAAAACAGGCTAGGACACCATGACCTAGTATTTGTGCATTAGAAAGTAAAAAATAATGAGAAAGATATTAACTGTAAGTAAAAAACCTGAATGACGCTACATCATATAACAAATAAAAGAATAAAATGATAAAACACTATCTAATACTATCTAATCAATGTTACATCTTAGCAGTCTAATGAATAAAGTTCAATAAATAGTGCTGAAACACAATATAAAAAAACTAGGGCCTTAACAGTAATAATGAAGATAAAACAACTATAAATCAAAGTCTAAATAGACTGCCTGATTTATGAATGTATTTAAAGAGAAAACTATAATAAGGTGTATATATAAGGTATATTATATATATATATACACATATATACGTGTATATATGTATATATATATATATATAAATACAATAAATATATAATCCTGAATATTTCTGTCATTAATACGGTAATACATAGTTAGTAATTAGCAGTAAAGGAATAAATGAACTAAGTTTGAGCAAACAGTTCCTATATATAATTAATAAAGCAAAAGTTTGGTGTTTAAATGAGAGATCGGTGTGTAAAACTTACACTCGCAGCTGTTGTCCAGTTATCTGTTGGTGTTGTGTGTCTGCAGTGTGTGTTATGTTTGTTTGTGGTTTCCTCGGTCCTCTATTTCCTTTTTCACATCATCAGGGGGAAAGTGTAGTGAAGATGGAAATAATGTCATTATCTCGTTTACTTCTGCTCTGTAGCTGATGAAGGAACACTTGACTAAAAAGATTCACAGATATCCGTGTTCTAAATGAAATCTTAGAAGTAATAGAAACTGAAATCATAAAATTGTGTTGCTCTTGACCACTGGTCATTTCTAAACCACAGAACTGCTTATAGGTGAGTTCCTCTGATCGAGAAAAAAAACATAGAGCTAAAGACGCCTTATTTTCTCTTATTAGATCATTTAAATTATTATAATTACATATAACCATATTAGGTATTGTAGAGTTATAGTGAAAGCTGACCTCTGTTTTCTTGTGTCTATCAACATTTAGTTATTTGTTTCCAAATCGTTTTGTATAAATAAACCCGTTGAGATATTTCTTTGTATGCCTGTTAATAAATGTATAAATATTATTAGTTCACAACAGACCAACAAAGTTTTCTAAATGTGTAAGTAGAAGTGTTTTTAATGCTGATCTAAAGGAAACATTTTAAAATGCACTTTTCACATTTTAATTAGTAAGACATATTTTAGGTTTATACCCGTTTATTTAAGAACCTAAAATGATTTTTTGTCCTAATATCAAATCTTTGATTGTAAAATGTGTAAGAACTAAGAACATGAACTAGGTAGACCTGTGCTGTTTGTGTGTTTGTCACTTTTTTATTGCTGTACTAATTGCTAGAAGCAGGGAAAATCCCTCACATACTGTAGTCTTCTAGTAAACTAGGATAAAATCCTGAAAATTAAAATGTCCACACCTGGGTGATCAAAGTCTAAAACATCTTCATTGTCTTTTTTCTTTATTCCGTTTCTAATCCGCCCCAGTCCACCAGGCTCATGTTTTGGCCTGGACAGAATCTATATATTAAAGCATTTTCCATTCATCACCTGTTTAAACTCTTTACCACTGACTGGGAGAACAATTATTTGACCTTTTTGGGGTTTGCTCCATTGTTTTGCCAGGGTGTGCATTTAATACATACAACCCAACTGCCTAGGAACTGCTTCTCTTATGATGTATAGCTCTGTAACACGTCCAGGTTTTATAAATAAATTTCTAGAGCAGGATCATTCCTTTTATTCTAACAGTCATTTTTCATTTTGTTGGATGTGCTTCAAATATATGTCTTAACAAAAATACATCTGTTTACTTATAGACAGTCATAAAACAACGTTCTTTTATAGTTTTTTTTAGTTGTTAACATATGGTGTATCAGTTTTAAAGTTCTTGATTTGTTTATGTTGAATTGAAATCCATGCAAAAAAGGTTCTTAAAGCAAAACCATGTAAACTTTCTTAATGCTGTTTTTTGTCTGTGTGTTACATTTTGTGTTCAGGGACATACATGGAGGCTTGTTGTGTCATTTTACTGTTTTATAATAAAGCACGAATCGATTGACTCAGTGATAAATATCATATATATTAAATAATAGATAATATCTCATAATTCAAGCAGAACACGTTGTTATTCTTACAAACCATTTTCTTCTGACTTGTGTCCTTTCGTTTTTTCAGCAAACCATTTTCTTCTGACTTGTGTCCTTTCGTTTTTTCAGCTCACAGCCCGTGATGGCGTGTGCCAAAGTTGCTATGGATAAGATCGTGGTGGAGGGCCAGGACGACCAAGGTCCTCTGATTAAATATTACAAAGTGGACCAGTTAATTCCTTCTCCAGATCCCCCCATGCACCAGCTGCTTAAGAAAGAGCCAGGGGTCTGGGCTGTAAGTTTGCCTATAAAATCATCAGAAATTGATTATTAAATAGATTTAGCACAACACAGCATTTGACACTCAAGCATACAGTATCTTACTGACCTTATAAAGCAGTATAGCCCATCCTGAACCTTATGTTAACTTTAATTAAAGGGAAGTTAGAGGAAAAAAAAAGTCACCGAACAGTTTTTACAGAATCGGCTATGGTTTAACCTAAGCTTGAAATTTTAGACTAATAATGTATTAGGAGCAGCAATTATGGGCTAAAATGTTGTTGGTAGCGTTCGGTGGGGTTTGGGCATCACACAGCGACCCTGACCAGGATAAGAGGGAATAAAAATGGGAAATAAATCGAATATAAATACATAGTAACAGAACAGGAACAGAATAGGAAGGCATATAAACCCTAATGATCTCTCTCTCTCTCTTTCTCTCTCTCTCTCTCTCTCTCTCTCTCTCTCTCTCTCTCAGTCTGTACAGATCACCACTGGGATTCTAAGTTTTGGACTTGGTGTTGTGTTTGCTGTGGCCTTTCCTATTAATTCAATGTTTCTCACCTTGTTTCGAGTCCCACTCCTCACGGGCTTACTGGTAACCCTGCACCTACATCATGCATGTCTGTAATTATACTGAAAACATGGAACCATTTAAAATCTGTAGCCAAGAAGATTAAACATGATCAGTATGTGAACTCTCTAGATAAAATAGAGAGAATAATACATCAAATAAAGAGTTAATAAAATAGCATATAATCCAGAAAAAAAAATATATATATAATACATCAAATCAAGAATTAATAAAATTGTTAATATAATCCAGAATTTAAAAAAAATATATAATACATAAAATCAAGAATGAATAAAATAGTTAATATAATCCAGAATAAAGTAATAAAAAATACATACAATAAAATATAATACAAACTAAAAAGAATAAAATTGTGAAGATAATAATATAGTGAACACACACACACCCATACACAATGCATATATGCATACAATAAACAATTACAGAGAGTCATGACAGTGCTTATTTGGTTTTAGTCCAGAAATGCAGGGATAAAAGTTTTAATACGTAACTCCGGCTACCCAAGATGCCTCAGTGGTTCAGGTTTGCTACTAAAGAGAGAGGCTTATTAGTATAAATCCCCAAAATATAAAGCAGGGGTTCTTACTACTGACACGATCTCAAAAGATTGAGGGTTTTGCTCCGGAGCCCAACAATTGTCCATTTTAGACAAACTAGGCAGGTCCCTCTTATAAGGCTGTAAACTCCATCATTAAATAAGAAACCAAACAAGCACTTAAGCACATAATAAGAACTAGACAGTAAACTCAGTGGTGAAGATGATAACATCTTTATCTGCCTTATCAGCTTTTTCAGGAAGGAAGAAGAAACCTTTCATTTCAGCTGGTCACCGATTCTGTCTCCATTTAAACACAGACAGAACTAACTCTAAAGATCATCTCTAGATTTATAGATACAGTATATTCTATAACTCTAATCTTGATATTTGATTATATTATACATATTTTATATTATTATATACATTTAAGGCACGACATTTATTACAATTTAAAGAACACAATACATAAAATAGAAATCAATGAAATAGAGAATATAATACATAAACAAAGAATATAATAAAAAAAAGAATATAATACATAAAATAAAAAATATAATAAAATAGAAAATATAATAAATAAAATGGAGAACAAAATAAAATAGATAATGTAAAACATAAAATAATGAAGATATTAAAATAGAGAATATAATACGTAAAATCAAAAATATAATAAAATAGAGAATACGTAAAATAAAGAATATAATAAAATACAGAATATAATACGTAAAATAAAAAATATAATAGAGAATATAATACATAAAATAAAAAATACAATAAAATAGGGAATATAATAAATAAAATGGAGAATATATATAAAAAAGAAAATATAGTACATAAAATACAGACTATAATAAAATAGATAATACATTAAATAAAGAATAAAAACAATAATAGAGAATATAATACTAAAAATAGAGACTATTATAAAATACACAATGCTATTATATATATAAAAGCAATAATACCGTATTCTTAATATCAGATGGACTAAATATTTTTTTTGTCTCTAGTTTCTGATTGCTGGATTTCTATCTACTTGGCTGTACAAAAACCAGAAACTATTAAAGGTATTAAAGGTTAATGTTGCTGTATTTCTAAAAATTATCTAAAGATAATCGAATGAGATTGTTTACAGGTGATATGTTCGTTTCTCCCGCAGGTCTGCCTTTTGTCCAACGTTGGCTGTTTGGTTGTGGCTGTGGTCGGAGCCATGTTGCTGTTTTCGGATTTCAGCAAAGCGAAGCTCAATACGCCTGAATATCAGGTACCTGTGTTAAAACCTTCACATAGGATATTTATATGAGTAGCTAAGAAGAAAGGAAAAACTTTATACTTAAATCATCAGAAGTACAGACCAGAGCCTTACATGAAGTGACTCGTGAACTTAGAAGGTATTTGTAGGTATTTTTGACCTGACAAACGTGTGTGTGTGTTTTGCAGGTGGAAATTCTGGTA
Source organism: Parotocinclus maculicauda (assembly GCA_034780255.1). Lineage (NCBI taxonomy): Eukaryota > Metazoa > Chordata > Actinopteri > Siluriformes > Loricariidae > Parotocinclus > Parotocinclus maculicauda. The sequence goes on along the minus strand of JAUZSU010128053.1, from coordinate 3,456 downwards.
GTATGTGTGACCTTGCTGGACATTTTAATCTCTGCAGTCCTCATACACTTGATCTTCTCCGAAATACGCCGCCAGGCCAAGAAATGATGGTGCAACGATAAGCTGTAACTAACGTCCTCAGTCTTTAATTATCTCTGATCTTTGAGTCTGGGTGAAGTGAAAGATGGTTGTACATCGACTCAGACGGATGAATGAACCCACAGATATTGTGACAGCTCTATTCATAAAACGCGTACAAACACCTGCCACTTCTTGCTGCTTTTGTGCTTCACCCTGCAAATTTTGAGCTCAGTGTACAAACATGCTATATGGACAAAAGTATTTGGACACCAGCTCAATCATTGGATCCTTTTCTTCCGAAATGTAAGGGTTGTAAAAAAGTATATTCTGCCTTGCTTGGAGTGTTGACTCCAGAACCCACGACCTGAACGTAATAAAAGCCTCTTTTTTTAACCCTGAATTTTTTATGAACGTATTTATAGCTTACTCCGGTGGAACGTGTGACATTTTTGTTTGGGCTGGCCGGCCTGGACCTGAACGTAACACGCAGAGACGTAAAAAAAAACCAAAAAGCGTTTTATTAGTAGTGCCAGTTTTACAAATCTTTATCTCTGTACAAATCAGTCAGGTTTTAACACTTGCACAATCCAACGCGCCGATGCTTCTTAGACGTAGAAATGAAAATGAGCAAGATTTAGAACTGACGTAAGCGATGAGGCAGATGTTCAGTCTGTGATGGAACGGCGGTTAAATTACAGCGTGAAATGGTTCGCGTACAAGAGTCTTCAGTCTTTGATAAGATCAGCAGTCAGAGTTCACCTAAAGCCTAAAGCTGTGGGGAGAAAAAAAATTTGTGTTTAGATTAAATGTGTGATCTTTAATCTAAAGGCCGTGTGCCACTGCGGTGCCCGGTAATAATAACAACAAAGAAAGTTGGTGCCCCATCTGTAATATATAGTTATCTGTAAGACCTAAGACCATATTTGGAGGATTTGGCGACTCGTGGTGTTTCTGTACCTGTTGGGACCATCTAAGGAGGCGTGGCCTCTGAACCTGTCAGTCTTGGTGGATGCCAGGCGGATGCTACCAACCTTATTCTATCTGTACCTCTCAGTAATTTTACCAGTGTCCCAGTTAAGGAGGCGTGGCCTCTGAATCTGATGGAGGTGTCTGTAATGACCCGATCTAGGACCCCAAACTGAACTGAGTGTCCCAGTTAAGTAGGCGTGGCCTCTGCATCTGAAGGAGGTGTCTGTAGTGACCCGATCTAGGACCCCGAACTGAACTGAGTGTCCCAGTTAAGGAGGCGTGGCCTCTGCATCTGAAGGAGGTGTCTGTAGTGACCCGATCTAGGACCCGAACTGAACTAAGTGTCCCAGTTAAGGAGGCGTGGCCTCTGAATCTGAAGGAGGTGTCTGTAGTGACCCGATCTAGGACCCCAAACTGAGCTGACCCCAGATCAGTAAGGCACAGTGAACTGAGAACTACAAACAGCTCTGGGACCGATTCTCAAAGTGTGAGCATGTTAGTTCCTGTGAGAAACTTAATGAGGAAGCACATCTCACTTCTCAAAGTGGACACAAATAGGCGCTCTCACGAAACGCTCTCGGTGAGCGTTTTATTAGGGACGCCAGCGCCCCTGGAGTGATCACGCCGACACAAACCAGACCGTCTTCAGATTAAATGAATAGTGTGGGCTACAGGAATATCAGATACCAACCCCGTACCTTGAGGTGTGTGGGCTACAACAAGGAACCTCTGCCCAGTACGTTCCCATTTAACAATTGAGCAAATGCCCTTAAATTCCAAGCAACCGTGTCTTAAGGACCCAACAGTTGTAGGCTGGTGGAGGTGGGATTTGAACCCTGAACCTTCCGCTTCACAGTCAAGCACCTTAAGCACTAAGCCCCACAGTCCCAAGAGTGGTTCAGGGGTTCCTAATAAAGTGCTTAAAAAGCGCATGGTACGCCTCCGTGGTGAGCAAACCTGCCGCTGACGTGACGTCTGGAAATTTGAGAACTCATCGGTAAAGATAAGGCGGGTGCTAAAGTTTGTGCACCTCGATCCAGAGATGATTCTTGTTGACGGCTGGATTTCTTGTGACAAAGCGGTTGTGATGATTTGATAGTGTGTGTGTGTGTGTGTGTGTGTGTGTGTGCTCTCACCGCTGTGATGAACTTGGTGGTGTCGCTCTGGAGCTCATGCTCTTTGTGGAAGAGCCCGGACGACGAGGAGGAAACGGAGGAGCAGAGGAAGGAGTCCATAATGAGGGGCGAGTGATTTTGGGCAGAGAGAGTGCTCACACTGGTCACTCCGTCGCTGGACGTGCTGTGAGACGACGACTCGGAGCCCTCCGTAACTGCAGAGAGAAAGAGAGAGTCGATTCATACGAACTCATAGAACCTCATCCTCTATAGAACCTATACAGGACCAGTCCCGAGTCCTGTATACACCAGGTGTTTTGCTCATTTCAGGGTAGAGTGCTTAACAAAGGATGTATTCAACACCACGAATAATGAGATGGCCATGCTCAGGAGGCACCCTCTGTGGGAAGTGAAGTCGGACAGGCTTTGCCATAGCGACCCGTCCCTAGTTACCTTGTCCTATGACGTACTGGTGCCCTGACCAGGATAACTGGGGGAAAACTAAATGAAAAATGCTATTTATGAACAATAAGCACACTTAGACTTAAAAACGCAAACAAAGAAAGAAAAAGACATTTGTGATGGAAACGAAAACCACAAAACATCACAAAAACAAAACAACCAAAACTGGTCTAAATCTGAGATCAACAATGACCACAAGATCAAACAGTTTGTAGATATAATCCCACAGAGAGTGATAAAGAAAAAAAAATGAGGAGGAAACTCTGAGAGGACCAAAACTCTGGACTAATTGGCCTGGACAAAAGTTGAACAAGATCAGAGATTAAACCTCACATAAAGTTCAAATCTAAGTACTAAACGTGTAACGTCAGTGATATATGAGGTGAGGTATAGTGTAAGAGTTGATTCTCTTCTCCACTTTTCTCAGTTTCTTTGAGCGTGCAGCCTTGTGATTTTCACAGATCACCGCTGGCTCGTTGCTGAGCCTCCACTCTACGAGAGCTCTGCTTCCTGTTTCACTTCCCGTTTCGGTCTAACCACAGTTTTTCTACCCCTGACCATCGTGTAGCCCTGCAAGCAGGGGCATAACAGAAGAGATCACGCTTATTTATTAACAGATGCTTTTATCTTTAAACGATCTTTAAGAATCTCATACAGTACTCGTTCTTAAAAACTACTAGATCTGTGCTTTGGTTATTTTCACCCCATGTTTTTATAATAGAAATGAACAGAATTTAGTATGTACAAAGCGGATTCCAAAAAAGTTGGGACACTAAACAAATTATGAATAAAAACTGAATGCAATGATGTGGAGATGGCAAATGTCAATATTTTATTCGTAATAGAACAT
>JAUZSU010128042.1:0-17152 GCA_034780255.1 Parotocinclus maculicauda | reverse complement strand
GTGTGTGAGAGAGAGAGAGTGAGAGAGCGAGAGAGAGAGAGAGAGAGAGAGAGAGAGAGAGCGAGAGAGAGAGAGAGAGAGAGAGAGAGGGAGGGAGTTAAGCTGTTTCGTTGTTTTAGCAGCACAATGAACCCATCTGCTTGTCAGCACTCCTCTATTGTTTCACGCAGCTCAAATCTTTTGAACAATTTGAGTCCTACGAGGTGTCATCTGCACACACTCACTCACACACGCACATACACACACTCTCACACACACACACACACACGTTTGTCTTTCTCACTGTGAACACTTCCCATTGCCGTCATATTAGTGTAGCTAATTAATCCTACACCCCCACAAAACTCCAACCATAACCTCAGTAACCTAAAGCAATGTGTGTGTGTGTGTGTGTTTATGAAGCTGCTGAGGAACTTTAAAAAAGCTATTCTTCTTTTAAAACCCATACAGCTCTGGAAACATTATAAAAATGTTCTTAAAATAAATTGGTTTATCTGATTCGACTTAATGAGCTACTGTTTAGTGATTGACCTGAACCAGATCTCATTTACAGAGGAAAAGTAATAGGGATCGAAATACTGGTTTATGAACTTGGGTTTATGAACTTTCCCAAGTAAAAATAATAGTATTATTTGTTTAAAAATGAATATGAACTCGTTTCCTTTGTGTTATTATTTCTATTATTAACCGAGGTCTGAAAACGCTAAATCTTCCTTGTCATTTTGACCAGATATCATTTCCAGCGAATACATGCTCTCGTCATTGCTGCAAATTAATATATCTATTTGGAACTTGTCAGTAATTTATAGAATACGACAAAAATAAATTTCCATTTCACTCAAACACACAGAGTACCCTATTCACACGGCTTACAATGGTCCGACCTACGACATTTTCGACTTTACAATAGGATACCTGATAATAAACATTCATCAGGAACCGTACTCTGATTTCAGAATTAAACATTTCCCTGGGCATGCAATAGGTAGTATCCGCAGTATAGTACTCTCCTGCACTCTGACATCAGCAGTGCGTGATGTAGGGAGCCATGTGGTGGACGTTATGATCACTGGGAAATGTGAGGAAAAGCTGTGGTCGTGCAACAATCGTTCTATTTTTCACTTTCATTATTCAATAAATGACATGATATTCGAAACTTCATCATAAAATGCCCTTTATGTTATTGACTTTTTTTCTTATTGACATTGTAAGGTATGCTACGCACCATACAGTGAGGAAAAGCCACGGTTGTGTTTTAAACAGGTTTAATATAGGTTACGCTATGATATATACAGTGTATTTAAAACGCCTCGGCTTAGGATACATTTTATGGTAAAATCACAAGGACAATTCAAACTAGAGAAATTGATCATTTTGCAGTGATCTGTTGAAACTTAGCCCCCCCTTAACATTTAGCTAAAGCCCAGCGATTTGTCCCTGCTGGAGATTAAACACTGTGCAACACGATGATGAGATGAGAAGATCCCTCTTACAAAAAGATTGGTCATGGCATTTCTTGCGTAGTGCAGAGCCTCTATTTTTCTGCTGTGTGATATACAGGGTGTAAAAACTCAATTTTTTCCAAGAGTATTTAGCATGCAGCATTTAGCGACACTGCCAAAGCATAGCAATCACATACGAGTAAACTGAAATCCACCGAGTCCAGCTATCAGCGTATTCAGGTGTGTGTTATCTGTTCATCCCTCACCTGCTTTCTAAATGATTTGTAGAGCTCATCCAAAGATGCAGCCATTGACGTGTGTGTGTGTGTGTGTGTGTGTGTGTGTGTGTGCTTGTGTGTAGATACATACTGTATGTGTGTATATCTGTCTATGTGCATAGGGGTGTGTATGTATGAGTTTTATCTGTTTATCCTCCACCTGTTTTCTTATCTCTCACACACACACACACACACACACACACACACACACGTATACAACTCTGACTCGTATCTGGATTCCTTTTGTTTAATTGCAAAAGGCAGGGAGTACCACTATGTCAGGCAAATCCTGTGTGTGTATGTGTGTGTGTGTGTGTGTGTGTGTATTTTACAAGATCCTAATCTTAATTTCTGGGTCTGTGAAAACACTGGCATCATGCAGCTGTGGGAAAACCAAGTGTACCTTTTAATGCAAAAGTTTAGAGACACGTGGTTATTAAGTATGCTTATGTACAGTTATTTTTGTTGGGTAACTGGAGACACGAGAGCACTGAACACTGAAGTGAAGTAAAGAATCATAATCGGCATAATTACAATTTGAGCATTTTTTAACGTTTTACGTTTTAACTTGCAGAATGTTGATGGATGCTTTACCATTCAATGTGGACTAAATGAATACACACACACACACACATGCACGCACACCAGTTGGCAGAGGGATCGGTTTGTGAGCACGTTTATGTACTCCTGTGTGCAATCAGTGATGCACAGCGAGGTAAAGTGAGGGTCCCTGATGGATGTCTATCTGTCTACTGGACCACCAGAAAAGTGTTGAAAGAGGAAACTGCAAGAAAAAAAGAAACTGCTGAAAGAGGCATCGATAAACCAAAACGAGAGGGCGAAAGAGAGAGGTGTGATAAAGGGAAGAACCTTCAGCATTATTCAGGGTCTAACCTTATCAAGTGATCCAATGCAAATAAGCATATACAAAAGACAAAAGGACTCTTTTATATTGGGTTGCACTCTATTAGTAAATGTACATTCGAGTTAATGGGAGGGCTGGAAGCAGCCTTGATGCTTAATTTTGTAGAACCTGCTGCTGAATCTGCACTACCAGAGCTGCTGGGCTGTAAAGTGGGGCTTGCAATGTGTTAGTTGAGTGGTTAAATAGTTAAATACAAAACCCTGGGGGGAATGCACTGCTGAGCAATCCCAAAATAGCAAATTATTAAGCTTTTTATAATCTTAACAACAAATAATGGGACTGTGGTAGCCATGCTGGAGATGTAGCAGAGTCCAAATCCCAAGCTGCCACTGTTGGGTCACTGAGCAAGGTCCAAACATTTTATCCATCGTCTATCCAAGTCTGTCCACATAAGGATAATTGTTAAATTACATTAACGTAAAAGTAAGTAAAAAAAAGTGGCAGTGTTTAGTGCCGCGTGGGGGGGAGGGGGTGGGTGTTCCAGGACTGTGTGGAAGCACAGATCTGGAGAAGACTACAAAAAATTCTGCTGCACTGAAAATTCCTAAGAGCACAGTGCAAAGCACATAATTTTTAAATGGAAGAAGGTTGGAACAACCAAGATGTATTATATATAACACCTCAGTGATTATTGCATAACACTTCAAAGAGTGGTAGAAAGTCGAGATGTACTGCAAACCACTTTAGGCTGTTCAATTATCAGGTCAAGAATGAACAATTACTAAACTATGTCTCCATTCTCATTTGTTCATTTCAGGTTCAGATGTTGGGACGTAGTGGGTCAGTAAGCTTCGAAAAAGCACTAATGGACCTCCGCTTCTACTTGGAGAGGAATCGCTAACAGAGGTGTGTTTAAGAGCAGCACACTTGTCTGCATGTTACAATCACTGTCCCTGACCCGTAACCCATAACCCATCACATATCGGAGGCTGATGTGTTAGTCGACAAGCTAATGTGACAGGTCTTCCATGTCAAAGCATCCAAACCATGAGTAAAAACCTTCTTATTTAATATTACTTTTTATTAGAGAATTGTAGTTTGACAACATAGTAGGGTTAGCAGTGTGAAATAATTACATGTTTAGATTCTGTGAAATTGCCCGAAATGGATGACCGGACATTACCATAGTTATATACTTTTGTAATGTAAATACTGTATAAGGATATTCTAACAAGAATTGGCATGCAAGCGATACGTAAATACATCAGCGATATCACTGAAAATGAGTGGAACACTACCATCTACACAGCGTCCCTAATTTTTAATTTATGGAAATTCACAATAGTTATAAAGAAAATACAGTACTGGACTGTTATGACCCTGTCTAGGATAAAGCCGTAAAATTCAGAGGATGGTATGATGGACCTGGTACTTTTGTTTGAAGGAAGCCAAAAATGCTTTGAATTCCATTACATGCATTTATTAATCTGATAACTGCAGAAAATCTGAATTTGTCAGTAATCCAATAATCCATTACATATGTACTTGAGTAATCAGAAAATAGGAATGCTTTACTTGGTTCAGTAATTGCATTTCTACTTTGCATTCAGGTAAGAATCTCACAGAAAGGTGTGATATAAACTTTAAACTTTAATATTAAAAATTATAATTCTTCATTTCTCTCTTGCAGTATATACTCCGTTTCAGAAAGTCTCCACAAAGTGTTCTATGGCCGTTTCACTCTCTTTTATTCTGGGGTTTTCATGCTACCATCAATGGAAAGAGAGCATAAATACAGTCTTGCAAATAGGATGACCTGGCAACTGAGTTGGTTTGGCTGCGAGCATGCACAGACTGAGAAAACCAATTGTAATTAGCTGGTTGAAACTGGTGTACATGCTATGGAAAATCTGATTACTGGAGTGAAATCCAGCTCTCTTTATTTGACTTCTGAATCTGATTTCTAGATCAAAGTATGCTGTATACATGACCATTTGAATAATTCAATAACTGCAAAAATCTGATTATATTCAGGTTATTAGGTGCATATAAACACAATCATCTATAGACAATATTAGGAATAGATTAGGTAGATGAAATAGAGAATTAAACCGTGAACGTGAATCAGTTTATATAGTAATAGGTTAGAGGAAATATATAGATAGTGGGAGGACAAACAAAGGAGTACTACTTACAACAGGACAGGCACATACGCTTACAAACACCATTTACAGATTGGTGCAAATAAGTATAGGAAAGTCATCCATACACTCACGAGGAAATGTTCTTGTTTTATCAAGATTATTGTGTACGTAGGTGTTTTATATAAGTATTTTATTTCAGCAAATTGTTTCCCTGTAATTAAGGTTAGGCTTGTTTTGCCCTGGAGTGTGTGTCTGTGTGCGTTTGTGTTTTTAGCAGATCTTTGGCAACTGATCAACTTCTAAATGTTATTAGGGATTTTAATGGGTAATGACAGCCAGTGCAAACATGAAACAGCAGTTAGTGCATAAGGGAGCTAAAGAGAGACAAAGCACTAACCGTGTGAAAAACTTAAGTACTTAAAGTGGAGCGTATTTGCTAACACTCTGGATGTCTTTTCTGTTCAGGATTTTTGGAATCTGTCGTCTAGCTTTATCCTTTGAGCGGCGTCATCTGTGTTTACTGGGTTTGGGGTGAAAGGATGACCTGCATGCCATGGTACACCTGAACAGACGAATGCCTAAGGGTCTGTTTACCCTTTTAAGCACAATTTAAACATCTGTTTGAGTATTTGAGTGCTAATATTCATGTTGAGGATAATGACATGTTGATGTCAATAGGCTAATAGAGGTGTTGAGGCTAATGTTGCTATGAGCAAGGGAAGCTTAATGCCACCTTTTTATTATTTCTATATATCTTGTGCAAGTCTTACCAGCAACAAATCTGATCACCGAGGTGTGTACAGTTATTAAATATGGCCTGTGAATGTTTAGTCATTTTGCACAATAAAAAGCATGACACATTGTTTGAGGGTTATTCATTCAGACAGAATGTGTTTGTTCTATTACATTTTATACTTATTTTAAGAGATTCATGAAGAGCTCATAAAAATGTTTAAAGCTTGGAAACACCCGTTTCAAATGCTCTGCTGTTCTGATGATCTACAGACCTGCATCACACATCAAACAGAGGATGGCAACACACCGAAAACAACTGACCGCATCTTTCTCCACCAAACCTCCCATCGTTATGACCTGATGGTGATCGGGTCCAGAATGTTTAAGTACAATGTGAGCACAGGCCAGCAGGGGAGTGGTGAAGAAGGATAATCATGCTCTAGTAAAAGGCATACCTGTCAAGTCTCCTGTTTTGGCCGGGAAACCACCGTATTTTACTCCTCTTTCCCGCCGTCCTCCCGTATTAGTATTTTGACGTAAATTTCCCATATTATATTATAATTTTAAAACATTCCTGTGCTTCTCCAAACTGAAATGTGTCACTAACCTTGCGAGAACTGGTGAAAAAAATTGTTACAGAAAATAAGATGTCATTAAACAACAGCACTGTTTGTACTTTACTCTCATCTAAAATCAACCACTCTGGCCCCGCCCACAAATTCAGTCCTTCCAAAAAAGTGTTAAAGGATGCAAAGTCTGTGGATACCAGAAGTGAACATAAGATACTAAAAATGTGTAATGAAAATAAAATGTGTTTCACTTTAAGATAAGCAATGTGTATATATGCTAAAAATATGTCTAATAAATAAATGTTCTTTAATTCCCTTTTGTGTTTTCATTTAGGCTCTATTATAAGAATTACATATGTAGGAATATCCACAGCATTTCAGTGTCAACAAAGGTAGGCCTATCAGATTCTGATCATCTCATTGTAGTTTGTAACTGGTTCACAGGTGGTTGTTTTAGATTTCTTATAAACCTGTGTTAAAATGTAAGAGATACTGAACCTCGGTTGGGCTGGTGGGACGGCTCGAAGTGCACGGGGGAAAATTTCCCTTCTTTTTAAATCCAAAACATGACAGGTTTGGTAAAAGGCAACCAGACACAGTGAGAGTACATCCTTAGATGTTTCTGTGAGTCTCTGTGACTATTGTTCCACATATTTTATTTTTTTGCAGAACTTTTAAAGCAGGTATGAAGAAGTAAATATGTAGAAGTTTGAAGATCTAATCAGATGATCATTTTTTGGCAAAGGCCTTATATCATAAAATAATATATGAAAATTAATCTCCATAAAAATGTTGTAAGATGGAACAACTTCAACTTCATGGATGAAAGAAAAGAAAAAGGTAACAAACTGGGAAAGGGAGAGAAGTGTCATATCAGATGTGAGAAACACAGACATCAGTACGTTTCATCTCACTATCTCAGCTTTAGTGTTATGGGAACGGCTTCTCTCTCACTCACTCCGAGACAATAACACCTCAGTTCCTGATAGTGATGTGTAACCATCAGACAGCAACAGTCAGATTAAACTGATCACACTTACACATGCAGACAGAGATAAAGCAAACTCCCCCTTGATGCTAACAGACTGAGACGGGACAATTGCTTGTGATCAGCACAACTTTTGCTGAAAAACTTGTCTTGATAACCTTGTTTTTTAATGTAAAACCAATTTAGTTGCTATGGCAATTTATCAAAACAGACAAAGGAACAGAAGCGGTCAATCCTTGTTGTTCTGTGAACCGTGTTACATACAGATTCAGAAAGATTTCTCTGAACAACACACGATTTAGGTGACTCTTTAAAGTACACACTGAAATAATTTATTCCGATAGATTTTGAGAACAGTTATCTTCACTAAAAAACAAACAAAAACAAAACACTGATTTTGCATTCATTCACTCATTTCCCAAATTCCAGACGGCCAAACTATGGCTGGTCCAAACTCTTGTTGTCTGAGTTCTGGTTGTCTAAACTCTTGCTATCCAAATTCTCGCTTTCTGAACTCTCAAAATATGAATCTTTTTGTCTGAAATACTGTATCTGAACTATCTTTTCCCAAACTCCTGCTATTGAATTTTTTTATCTGTTCACTAGTTTTGCTTCCTTAGATTTTGAGAGCAGCTGTCAAGGTAGAAATAAATAAAAATAAATCTGCCTTGCAAAAGGATTTAATTCAGTTAAACCCTGTTAGCTCCTGCTGTCTGAACTCCCACTGGCCAAACCCTTGCTGTCTGAACTACCATTGTGCAAGCTCCTATTGTCCCAATTTCTTGTTATTCCCAAACTGCTGTTATTTAATCTCTCTTTTTCTCTCTGAACTCTCATTATCTGTGCTCTCGCTTTCTGAACAATTGCTTTTACAATAATGATAAAATACAGTAATTTATTGTTACGACCCTGTCTAGGTTAAAGCTGTAACTCTTGAAGATACAGTTTCATAATTACCTGATACTTTTATTTGACGTAAGCTGAAAATGCATCTACAGACAGTATTAGAAACAACACCAAAGATGAGACAGAGACTCAACGAGTGAATGAGGTTATAGAACATACAGGTAGTGGGGGGACAAACTAGGAGTACTTCTTACAATGGGACAAGCACATACAATCACAAGTAACTTACACAAAAACTCTCTAAACACATTAACCGAGTTAGAGCAGTCTCCAGAAACCAAATCCTGTGGTCATCTGTTTTAACAAGCAAACACTACTAACAAACACGTTTGTACGGTTTTAACTAATAATAAAACATTTGTGCTAATGTTACTAGGTTACATATCATTATTAGGGGTTGTACTGGTATTATAGTGTGATTTGCTCATATCGCATCCCCCAGTTCAAACAGTTGTTGTGTGTTCAAAGAGTCGACCTCGAAATGATCAAATAGAGGCAGATGATAACTCTAAAACCACAATCTGTTCATCTTTAAAGACTCGGCAGTGCTGATGGTGTACTGATAATTAACAAAGAAGGTGAGCCCACCTGAACAATCCCCATTTCATCTCTCCTCTTTTCTTTTCACTCCCCTGTGCTTCTTTTAAGAAACACCAGGGTAAGAAACTCTTCTGATGCTTTGGTAACTGTTCAACCAAACCTAAAAAGTATGAAACAACAACATTGTGTTGGTGAGGGTAATGTCACTGATGTACTGTACTGAAACTCAAATGAACCACCCCAAAGTCTGGCGGTTCAGTTCAGGGGTGTTTCTAGACTTGTTGTACTTGGGGTGGGGGGCACATAGAATTTAGAGGAGCACAGCTTTATCTCGTTGCTCGTAAATCTGCCATAGGGGCACAACTGAGCACAAAAAATAAGCCTGTTTGACACTAAATAGATGAATGAATTTGTGGGTGTTACTCTGCCGTGGATGAGAAATGGAGAACAAATGACCACCAAAGAATTTGGCGGACTCCATTACCAAATGAAAATAAATGTGAGAAACTGGCTATGAATGAAAGCATAGGAAATGCAGTGACTGTGGTGAAGTTGTGTGGTGTGTCCTGTAGTTCTGCTTAGCAATCCAGGATAAAATTGGCTTTTTACCCCTTTCCTAAGTTTAGTGGGGCAGAGTAACATTTTACTGGGTCAGTGTTTTACAATCACTATAATATTCGGCAAGCTATAATTCTGCATGCGTTTTTTAAAACTCAGGAAAATCTCATTTGGACGTGTATGTTTCACCCTCTCTGTAATCTAAACGATCACTTTAACAGGGAATACATCAATTTTGAGACCCATCCTTTCAGGATTTTCTTCTCTTTCTCTTCATGGACAGAGGAAATGAAGGAACCCCTGCAATACAGGGAACAAGAGACTACGTGCTCCCTGCTAGCTGTAGGAACCCAGTTGTCCTGATGGAACAAAGCCGCCGCTGTGAGCTCACAGCATGACTCTTCCTCAGTGAAAGGCAGACTCAGCGTGGTAAGAACGACTCTGATGTAAGGCTGTTGTATTGTGCTAAAGCTACAACAGAATCAAAGGGAAAAACTAGCCGAGTTTTTGTCTCTTTTTGGGGGGCAGAGTGGACAAAAGCAAAAAACCGATCATTCAGAAGTGAGCTTCAAAGCGACCGAAGCACAGGGGGATCTAAATAATGAAATCCTTTTATAACTGAATTACCTGTTGATTCAAAGATTTATTCTTTTAATCGTTAACAGGGAAATAGTTATTTGCTGTGCCTTTAGGGTCTTGGAAATTGATGACCAGCTGTGTGGTTTTTGACAGCAACCACTGCATGATATTTTGCTTTTTGGGAGGCAGGTTTTCTGACTTGTTTACCTTGGACTTACAGAACTGCATATTGAAGATCTTTACCTGTAGGTATCGATTACTCCTGTACCATTTAAGAGTAGATTTCAGGTTAGGAAGATTATAAAAAAAGGAAATAAAAGCAAAATAGAAGACATTTTAGAAGACTTTAAACATCCAGACTGCTTAATTTGAGTTTATCTTTGTATACAAGAAGTCATTTTCTCTGTTTCAACAAACAATGATAAACACAGGTCTCAAGAGTGCATTTCCTTAGACCTTGCTTATTTTTTGACCAATAATTTGTTGTTAGGACAATTAAAAGCTTAGGATTTTACCATTTTTTTGTTCGGCCTGGGAATGTATAGACAACATTCATTATGTCGACACTGTAAATTGTAGATTTACAGTTTTGTGCAAAAGTGTGACCCACTCATCAAATGACATATTTTGGTGAATTTAAGACCTGAAACCCACAAAATGAATCACCTGGAATGTTACCAAAAAGTTATATGCTCCATATGCTCCAACCTGAAGACAAATTGACTAAACCTTTTCACAGGTTTGTATATCTAAGGCGAGAACTGCTAACATTCATGCACGTACTAAATACATTGAGATGTTTCCCAAGAATTATTCTTTTTTTTGTATTCACACATCTGGTACAGGGAGGTGTGTTAAAGTCAATCAGACGCGCATCAGCGCAGCACAACCCGCCAATTAAAGCAAAAAAGTCTCACACTACTCTAAAGAGTGACAACATCACATCCTACAAACGTTGCCTTGGCTTCAGAGGATTGCTAATCTCTCCTTTGTTGCTCTCACCTTCAGTTTCCTCCCTTTCTTTTTCTCAACAGCGCACACTGTCATTACACAAACTCTGAACCTCGCCTGACCCTGGCATGACCTTAATATGGTAAACTGAGCCCAATAAATGGAGGTTTAAGCATAGAGAGTGTGTTAAAACATGTTCAGGGATCAATACAACACAGCCGGAACAAACTAAATAAATCAAAAGTGCATGGTTCACTAAGCCAAATATATGTTTGTGATTAGATCACTGACAATGTTGTGTTGTAACAGCAAACTCCAAGCAAGTGCGTTTAAAGTGTGTGTGTGCTGAATACAAACTGATTTGCGAGTTTCCCACAGGCAGAGCTGAAAGGAGACACTTGAGTGTGTTAAATACCTCCTTACTGATTAATCCTGCCCTACGGCAAAAGCCAAACTGTGACAACCCTCTCTCTCTCTCTCTTATTAGTTCAATTTTGTCATGATTAGTCACTTTTAATTAAAGTAATTAAAGAAAATTATCCTCAGGTAAAGATGTGTTAATAATCAGATATTAATTAAAGCTATCGATAATGGATATATTGTATATTAAATCCTTTTTTCGAAACCCCTCTAAAGTACATACAGCCACAATACAAAATGGCATGTGCCATTTAACATCCATCCAATCAAATGCATAATATTATACCAGACAATACAACTCCACATGCTGTGGCCTTAAACAGCTGGTACCTCAACTGGTCCAATTTGTGTTTGTAACTACCTTCCTGATTAAGCTCCTTAGCTAAGGTTAGTTCTAGCATCTGTACAAATTCAGCTGACCTTCCTCTACTTATTTATACCAAGGTGTAATTGTTCGTAAGTGTTTGTGCCTGTCCTATTGTTAGTAGTACTCTTTTGCTCGTCTCCCACTACCTGTTAATTGTCTTTAATCTGTAACTGTATAAACTGGTTCTCTGGTCTCTTTTTCATCTGGCTGATCTGTGTTAGCCCTAATACTGTCTAATCAGGTCTAGCAAACCGTCCTCTTAAGTGTTACGGATTTAAGGTACACAGGGATATAAGGGTATATTACTATATTTTCTGTAATTGCTGCGAATTTCCCTGAATGCAGTGATGCATTTGTTAATAGTTTGCATGTGAAAATTCACTTTATATTGACAATACATTAGCAGAAAAGATTATATAACTATGGTTAATGTCTGATTGATGTCTGTTTAAGCCAACCTCCTGCTTCACTGTATACATAAAATTCTCTGCAGAATTCAAATTATGAATACAAAAACGAAAAACAATAGGAAATCAATTCAAAATATACTTATTAAAAAATAAAGGGAACATTTGGAGTTACATTGTGTTGTTTAAGTGTTCCCTTTATTTTTTTTGAGCAGTGTATATTTGGTCTAGCAGCGAAAACAACCACACAAGAACATTTATAAAGCTGAACCTGCAAATCATTTAAAAATAAAACAAATTAAAAAATAACAACACTACAAGAACAATGTGCATGGACACAGTCCTGGTCTGAATTTGAATTGTATTTGTTCTATATAACTCACAGCCCAATGCTCTCCATCTATTTAAGAAGGTGCTCAAGTAATTGAGCGACAGTTTGCTAGGTCAGCACTGTGGTGACCAGGTCTGAGCTCCTGCCAGTGCTTTCCAGTCAAATCAGCTATAATGCATCTACAGTATAACTGATCCCTATCCAGGCATGTCTGAGCTCGAATGATTTCTAATTCAGATTAAAGGTATCTGCACTGACCCAGCTTTGAGTTCTGCTGGTGCCTTTCGTGATCGCAGGAACAAACTTTCCCAGATGCTTCAACATTGTGATGGACTGGCATCCCATCCAGGGCACACTTGGACCTTTGTCCTAATGTGATCCTGAGCAGAAACAAGCTGGGTTAAAACAGAATGGAAACAAGTTATGCTTAACATTTTATCTACTGCTCTCTCTTTCCGAATGATCTCCATTCATGTCTCTCTCTCTCGCTCACCTCCTCTGCCACTCTGACATGTTAGTGCCCGTAATAATTTATTTTCTTCTTCACATGTCCGCCCCCTTTTCTCCACAGAGCAGGTAGCAGTCACAATCTGTTCCTCATATCTTTGTATCAGAACTGCTCAGAATAGTCACATTCTAATTAAATGAGTCAAATTCTCAGAAACAAGACTTAAGCTTTGTGTTTATTATGTGAGGTCGAGAGATTGTGAAAGTGGTCAGGATAGTGCATAAATGGAAGCCAGGTCTCTGGTGCAATTCACTACACCACCATGCAGCCAAAACTGTCATTTTTAGTTTTTATGGATCTTGGATAACCTTTATTTACCCATGATTCCTCCATTTCTTTTTCTACATAGCCAAGTGAAAATGCTGTAGCCATTTTCAGTGGTGGCAGGATGATAAAAATTACTATGCTAAAGTACAAAATGACATTGTGACGTATTTAAACACATCTAATGTCACCAGAGTAACAATAAAACTTTGATTAAAGATATATAAAATGTAAACTTAGACAGTTACCTTACTGCCTGTTCTGTAGCCACGCCCTTGTCGCTGTGTAGTGTGTGCAAGTATGCACTGGATTGTACGCACATGATTTATTTTGACACAATTCCTCTTAATCTGACAATGAAACTAACACATCTGTATCAAAACCAGTCTTATTTATATAAAGTCTTACAAATCTGACTGCTCTAGGTTGTTTCAATCACATTTAACGTCCATTTAAAAGTATGGGACAAATTGGTCCTCAAAGGGTTGATGATCATCTGATCAACATCCATTTGCTTTAATGACCAAAGTTTAATTACATTTACAGCATTTAGCAGACTACCTTATCCAGAGTGACTTACAATACATACAGTCTTATAATTCAAGCAATAGTGGGTTAAGGGTCTTGCTCAAGGACCCAACTGTGGCAGCTTGGCAGAGGAGGGATTTGAACACTGGACCATCACGTCCAGAGCCCAGTACCTTAACCGCTAGGCTACCACAGTCCCACATGAAACCATTTAATCCTGATTAAATTAAAATAAACTATGATTGGCAATACCAATATGTCTTTTAACTCATAATGTCTAGGCCATTAACAGCTGGTCACCTTACCAGTCAATTAATGCTGTCTATACACAAGCAGAGGTGGGAGTTAAAAAATTCCTCATGATTGTGTGGAGGACTTTCCGTTACTTATTCGTACCAAGCTGTCAGTGGTGTTCGTTGGTGAATGTGCCTGTCCTATTGTAAGTAGTATTTTTTTGTTTGTCCCCACACTGTATATTCTTTGTAACCTACAACTATACAGTATAAACTGGTTCACATTCACTTGTTGAGTCTCTGTTTTATTTGTTGCTTCTGTTTTGTTCCTAAAACTGTCTATCGATGCATTTCTGGCATCCGCCAAACAAAAGTAACAGGTCTGTCAGACCGTCCTCTTACGGCTTTGAGCTAACAGTACAAGTACTTTACTGTGTTCTATATAAATATTGTGTATTTCTGTGAGCTCTGGGGCATTTAGGTATCGTTTGTATGCAGATTTCTTTTGTAATTATCCTTTATGTTTACTTTACAGTAGACAAAACAGACCAAAGAGACCATGGCAATGTCCGGTCAACAGCCTGCTTCACAGAACATAAGGCGGTCATTAAACGGTGCCTGTATACATAAAATTCTCTGCAGAAATAACTCCGCTAAAGCTATAAATGAATGAATAAGTAAATCAATTTCCCATTATTTTGCACACAGTCGCACGAGAACATTTGCAAAGCCAAGCTTACAAACCTTATAAAATGTAACTAATGAGAACAATAACAGCACTACAAGAACAAAATGTACGGGGGATTGTAGTTTTAGCCTTTACTACAGTAACAGGAGTCATGTACAGCACAACAGGCTCAATTAAAAGAGGAAGAGGCCATCAGGATTTACTGAATAATCCCAATAATCCTCACTGGTTGTTTAGTCCTATTGTCTTTACGCTCGTTCTGTTAAGAGGATTACCACAGATTGGCTCACGCCCATTACAGCTACATCTACCACTTCCTTCTAACATTAGCCGAAGCATACCAAAAAACTGATTTAGTATTTCTTATGCTGGGTTTCAGTCTCAGTACCACTTTCTCTGGCATATTTTAGTATTGAGTCAGTATGTCATTATGTCAGGTCAGACACATGTTGGACTGAAAGTCCTGAAAATGCATTTCTGCTGAGGCACACAGACAGCAGAGTCCAAATTTGGTGCCAACAGCATCACACTACCTTGTGACGACAGTTAAGGCTTGTACAAGTGGTATAATGGACTGGCTAATTTTTACTTATCAAAGTCTGAGCCTGTTAATACCAGTCAGTCATCGCTGGAGTGCAACAGTGAGTTTAGTATTGTTGCTGACCATGTGCATCTCTTCATGGCTACAGCATGATATTGCACCAGGTCACAGTGTAAAAGTCGTCTCAAAATTGTCTCAGCAATATAAAAAGGGGTCCTTCAGTGGTCTCAGAAATATTTGGGATGTTGCAAAACTATATGTATATCTGAATATAAGTTGAATGAATGAGTACCTTGTTCAAGAAAAAAGGTTGATATGACAAATATTCAGACAACAAAAGCTGACAATCCATTATTTCCTATGAGAAAATCCCTGTATGCTTTTTGAGTCCTTGTTGTGCTGTCTACAAAATACAAATTATTGCTTACATTCAAAAACCAGTGTGGTAAATTGGACCGCTAGTATACAAGATAACAGCTTAAACAAGTAAATAAAATAAAAATACCCAATGAAATACTTTGCAATAAAAAGCTATCATTCTGGTAATCTCATGTGTTTTTTGTTTGTTTTAAATGTTACTGGCCATGCACAACTTTTTCAGGAATCAGCACTTTTTGTAATCGTTTTCAAACATTCATGAAAGTCTTTAATTGCATTGCATTTCTCAGACACCATTACAAAATGGAGGAACCACAATGTAGTTACTATATAGTGTTTAATCATAATCAGATTACTGCATTTTTCTGATTATTTAAGTGATCATGTAAACAGCATACTCCGATCTAGAAATCAGATAGAGAAAGGGAAGAAATAAAGATTGGAATTGGATAAAGGGAGACAAATTTTAGTTCAGTATTCAGATTTATCAGATTCAATCAGCTCATGCAAGGGGCTGTGGTGGCCTAGTGGTTAAGATTCTGGACTATGGACCAGAAGGTCCAGGGTTCAAATCCCACCTTTGCCACAATTGTGTCCCTGAGCCAGGCCCTTAACCACAATTGCTTGGATTGTAAGACAGTTTTAATTATTAAGTCGCTCTGGATAAGGGCGTCTGCTAAATGGCGTAAATGTAAATGAAAGCAGCTGGAAAAAAACACGGTTGCCAGGTCCTCTTATTTTCACTTCTATTGTTTTTTTTCCCATAGGTTTGATGGTACTTTGCATAGCAGGATCTGTCAACCCTGGAATTGAAGCACCATCTGGGAAATGGCTACCAAAGGTCTTGGGGAAACTCTCAAATGTAGTTTAGCATTATATACATGATTAAACTGTGTTTCTTATTCAAGTTTGAAGATAAAGTAGTAAAGTTAGCTGTAGGCAGCTCTAATATACTGCTCATAAAAATAAGGGGATGCTTCAAATTGAAATCTCCCATAATAAAAAATCCCCTAATTTTTGTGAGCAGTGTATAAACAATCATTAGCTCACAATTAAATACTGGGTAAAATAAAAGTGGAGGGTGTAGGTAAAGGTACGAAGGCATTTAAAAGGATTTACTTGTGCGGTTTTGTCAATTGCAATTTGGTAGATAAGGAATTGATTTACAAAACGCATAGGGATCTAAATAAGAGAGGTTCTGATAGCACTGTTTAACGTCTTATCCCTGGTATAACTGATTGAGAGACTTGATTTTGCAGCAGAAGTAATTGCAAATGATTTAGAGTAAAATCTGTTATTTTAGACTGATACTGCTCTTGCCAAGTCTGTTGAATTTCTGTTTGATAAAGACGTGATCAGGCGCAGGTTTGCTCACACATACCATCAGTAAAGTTTAAACTTCATCCTGGTTTCCAGAAATCGGATCTGCCCAGAGGACATTTAAGTGTAATAATAGGAGCAAGCTTAGTGCAGTGGACCATGAACTAAGGCTTTTATGGATCTTTAAATATATGAGACTTTTAGCACGGGGCCAATTAGTGGTCAAATCCGGAATGGGAGATGGTTAAGGAAACACTGTACAATGTGTACACACTTAAACATCCAACTGTACATGATGGTACACCAAAACGAATCTTGTAAACCCAATTAGATTGATATTCTGAAGAAAGTGAATGCTGTTCCATGTTTGATTTTTTCCTGACTGCTGCTATAGTTTATTACTCATTTTAATTGCCTGTGCTATTTCACTTGTTTTGTTTTAGTCACTGATTTTGCCTAAGCATCTTTATTCCTGTAACACCCAGAGGTGGGGGACTCGGGTCGGACTCGACTTGCGATTTTAAGGTCTTGAGAGTTGCTTGATGAACATTGATAAAAGACTCGACTTGACTTGGACTTGGTATTCATGACTTGAGACTTGGCACAGATAAC
>JAUZSU010128041.1:0-23524 GCA_034780255.1 Parotocinclus maculicauda | reverse complement strand
ACACAAACACACACACACACACACACACACACACACACACACACACACACACACACACACACACACATACTTATAAACACACAAGCTCACATGTACACACATCTCACCCAGACTGCTTGATATTGTATGATTGATAGAGTCTCCACTTGCACAAATGACAATTCTAAACATTTAATTTGTGGGAGATGGTAAAAATGTCTGCCTTTTTAGCCTTCATATCAAATGACTAAACACCCTGTTTGGAAAAAAAGTTCATTATCATTTACATTTATGTATACTCCTAAAAATAGGGATTTGTAAATCTCCCCTTTGCTTTCTCCTTCCTTTCCTGTGGCTTGTTTTCTTGTTATTGACGTCACACTGCACCAGATTTGGACAAATGCAGAATTAACATGTGTAAGCAGTGTATTAAGTCAGTTTATTCTGCTCTCTTTGTCCATAATGAGTTCACATTTCTTAGATGAAGTATTTGAAATATAATGAAACAATGAAACTTCCTGTTTGAAGGCTGATAAATATGACACTTGATGACTTGGGAAGACTATAATCACAGCTGTGATATAAATGTAGTTTAAAGAGCATAATTTCTCTATCTCTTTTCAGCTCCATTTCCCACACACTAAATAATCAATGCTGATTTGCTGCTTGAAAAGATGGTCTCTTCTCTACGAGGCCTATTTTTCATTCTGTTTATCCAGTAAAAATGTTATGCAAGGTGCCATTTTAGAGATATTTTCCAAAGACCCCAAGACTTCTGTGTGTGTCATCTGGCTCTGTCGCACTTCCCCCGGCCACGGAAAATGAATTATAAAATAGCTCTGTCACACTAATCACTCAGCCCCCGGCACATTCTTAAATAAATCATTTTAACGAGCACTACTGGGAGACTATGAGGCTGACGCATGTGACAAATTGATGGCAAATAAATGCAGAATCAAAACGCTTCATGAACACTGTGTTTGAGGTTAAGTAAGATACAAGGTGATTACTGTTTGGAGCACAAGCTGATGAACTGAGAGTTCTGAGAAAGCTGCAAATACGTCTAATAGATATACGGAATTGTGGAAAAGTCTTAAGTCACCATTACATTAGCTGTTTTAGCAATGATATAGTGACCATTTATGACATATTTTGACGATATTTAAAACTTGGATTTGTTATTTCATAACACTCTTTTCACCAATCTTCATTGTAAGCATTCTCTAATATACCTTAGCCTTTTCACCTTGTTAACCTTCTAAGTGGTTTCTTGTCGGCTTCCTTCCAAAAAAACCATTTCTGATCAAGCTTCTTTGGACTGTAAGGGTATTTCAAGGGTCAACTTGGGATCTCGATGAAGCTGTTGTGCTGTCATTGCTCAAGAGTAATGGGAGACCACATTAAATACTTGCCTATAAAAGACTTTATTTCAGATTTTTTAAGTTTTTAATACAGCATACACATTTCCTAATTGTATTCTTATAAAGAGACTAATAATCAATTATATATGGTAATGATACCATTGCTAAAACAAATAATATATTTAATATAATGGTGGCCTAAGACTAATGCACCTTGCTATATACATTGTATTTATCTTAGGGAAAGAAGAAATTAAAGGAAGTGCATTTCTTCAAGCATGTGTTTAGTGTGTCAAAGCTGTTATGAGATAAAATGAGATATATGATAGCAGTTCAATTCAGCTCAAAGAGATTACAGACATATTGGAAACTTTGGTAAATACAAGCTAAAATGATTTTTTTCTCAATTGGTACTTTATAGCAATAATTGATTTGGAAAAGGATTTTTCTGATGTTTATGCACTTATAGTACACATATCTGTAGAACTACTAAACAAATCTGACTACTAGAAGATGGCCAGAGTCCAGCACAATTAGATGGTTTTCCTTCTGTAACACACCCATTAAACTTGATAATTACCTGATGGATTATGGTAATGAACTAATATGGTTATTGATGTACATGTTAACCCACATCTTCCCAATGTGTGGGTGTAAAATACACCTGTGTCTTTCTGGGTAGATATATTACCACTCTGATTATTTTGGCCTTTATTAAGTATTGCCCTAATGCTAGACTTGAGCATTTTCAGATGTGTAGCTAATTATTTATAGCCATTACCCTGTAAAGATCAACTTATTTTTTTCTTTCATCTACCCTTCTACCCTGTGTTGATAAATGGCTAAAATAATTTGTCCTTTGTGTCCCCTTATATTTATAGCCTTGTGATTAAGTCAGGGATGGCCACTTAAGAGTTCCTTAATGCTACCAAGGCATTTTGTAACAATTTCTACCCATTTTTACCCATCACTACAAAACTGAGTTCAGCTAGGTTTACACCTTTTTTAATTCGCTGTAAGGCTAATCTATTAATTCAGAAACTCTACCTAAAGTAAAACTATTGATTGTTCTCAATAAGTATATATTATTCCGATAATTATGATAATTTATGATGATGCAATAATGAAATGAAGATGAAAATGAGAAGGCCAAACAATAATTGCTCAACACCTGAACTTAATATGTTGTTTCTCCCCACTTCTGGAGAATCCCCTTTACAGGGCAGGTTTACTTCCTAAACTTTAGAATATGACTTCACTACCATTTAGACAGAACAACATTTGTGAGGTAATGTGATAAGGCCTGACTGGTCAAGTTTTAAAATAGCTGAAAGTCCATAATTAAAATATACATACTTTTAAAAAGTATTAAAGTTGGGTTTTGGCTTATTGTTTTACAGATAAATTTGTATTGATCTGTATTGTGCTTTAACAGGCCACTCAACCTCTTCTCTCAGCACCGTGCAGCCCAAGGACCCCTTTGTGCCCACTGATAAGAGGGATCCTTATATTGCAGTGCCCTCTGTAAACCAGCATGAATCCAATGGTAAGCCTTGGAATGGAGGAGTTAATTTTTGTCCTGTGGGGGAAGAGATTTACAGTTTAATGCTGCTTCCAGTTGACCATTGCACGAAGCAAGAGATGCAGTCATAAACATAACAAATTACTATGCCCCAGGAAGAGAGATTTATTAAACAATAGCTTTAATAGCCGAAGATTCAATATCAAGGGTTATTTCTGATTAAATAGGAACAGTGCATAGTTTATCTGACCATGCTATTAATAATTTTTTATTTTGTCTTGTTCAAATGACATTGAACACAGTGATATGTGTTTGCAGACTTTAGTCTTTATTAGCCATTTATGTTTACAGTCTCATCCACGAGTATTGTGAAGATGAGTAAAAACAGTCATGAGGTGGATTAGCTTAATGTCAGCCTAAAAATAAGAAAATCCTACTTTTAATTGAAAGAGCTTTTTTTATTTTTAACAAAACTGCATGTGCCACAATTATTGCCATATTTAGAAGTTTTAAGAAACAAGAATAAACTAAAGCATTTTTTCATTTATATTTCACATTTTTAAGTTAATCTGAGAAATTATTTAAGGACAAATGATCTCCAATTTAGTGCTCTGCATTCCCCAACCTTATAAGATGATCTAATAAAAAGCAACATTAATTTATTTAAATATATTTAAATTAAGGGTTTTCCTAATTTATTAGGCCAATTCAACAAATTTCCATAACTCTTTTACTCATCTTTAGCAGGGGTCCCAATAATTGTGGAGGGGACTGAAATCGGTTATATAATGTTCACCTGGTCAGTTTTATTCCGCAAGGATATTCGTACTACACAAAGCATGGAAACTGGTTTTCATAAATGATCTTAGGAAATTGTGCTTAATTTGTGTTAGTAATTAATAATGTCCGTAAGTACTGTCTTGCTTCCCTCTTGAGGCATTACCACTTAAAATCGCTTAAAATCACCATTTGAACCAATTTAAAAATCTTGGTCATGGATTGGTAGAGATGTGGCGCATATGGCCCAATACTTAGACCGAGAGTTTTGCACAAGGTGTAAAATGATACAGCATTTATAAACTCTAGTATTCTTTTAATAATGCAGTGTACTGTGGTATACTGTCCGCACTTTTATTTACTTCTTATGTTAAGATAAAAAAAGCACAAAATCTGTTTGCACAGACTTCAGAGATTTTAAATCATTATTTCACAGAAGTACTTAGGGTATATCACTTGTAGATGGCTATATATAGAGATTGACAGTGGATCTACAGGATCATTGTGAACAAACTTTAAAATTCATCTTTTGCAGTGATAGGCATAGAATAACTGGAAATAAAAGCAAACTTAACCAGAAATTGCACTATAACACACAATTATTGTAATATCAAGAAAACGATTGAGGCTTTCATTGGATGCACTTCTGTACCTTATGGAATGATATAGATCTTATCTAGATTTCTCCCAATTTAGTAGTTAATTTATTGAGAATTGATTAAGTGAGATCTATGACATGCTATGGTGGCTACCAATAAAATACCTTAATTATTTTCTGTAGTAGGAGTCATAGTTTGCCAAAACTAGTGAAATATACGGTATATTTTTGTTGTTTTTATGTTGGAATTTTTCTTGCTGCTTAAAGGCTTTTTATTCCTTTGAATGGTCACTGGAAGCAGTACACCTGTTGAGCCTACACAATGGTGGCAGAGAAAAGGCTTGATTATTTGGCATCACTGTAATTTTGCTGGTTCCATTGCCAATACCCAGTGTGGTCATCCAGAAACACTGTGGCACTGTGGCACAGGCAAGAGGTTCACATCCAACTGCTTCTTTTTGCTATTTTTCTTTCACTGCTAATTAGTATTGTTGTTGTTATTATTTTTTATTGTTGTTATTGTTATTATTCAGCTTTTTCTTGTCAGTTGCAATCAGCATTACATATATTCACCAAAGGAAGTGATAATGTTCACTGGTTGACAAGTGCTCCAGTTTTCTATTCTGGCTATTGCATGTATTTAATTTTTGAAGCCTCATTTAAAATAAGGGCTATCCTCACTGTAATGTTATTTCAGCTATCACTTTCATAAATATCCATGCTGCTTTCCTGCAGATGTCTACCTGTGCTGAGCTTTGTAATCTATTTCAAAGTGACCAATGTACTGTGAAAACAAAATTTAGGTTGTCTGTGCTATAAGATCATATTTGAAAAATGTCATGAGAATGGAACAGAATGGACTGTATGCAAACGTAGATGTGGATTTTTCCATTATGGTTGCATTAGGAGTTCATTTGTGCATTTTCATATGGTAATGTTACAGTGGCACCATGGCACATTAGGATAACACAGGCAAGATCTGAATTTGATGAATATTCAAAAGGGAATATTTATGAGTTCACCCCAGTTCTACCATGCCAGTGCTGGTGGCAAAACATTTTCACAGTACATTTGATCACCGTGTGTCTGGTTTCATCTATTTGTCCATGTATGTGTGTGAAATCTCACTGCTCCTGCTGTCCCTAAAGTACACGTGCATACACCCAGCCCTCCCCACCCAATCTGTATGTCTGCCAGCTGCTGCCATTGTAAGTAGTCTTCCTTCCACAGGACCTTTCATCTCCTCAGATACAACATTCCAAGGCTGGATCTTAATGTAGACCACCAATTACTAACCCTTAATCCACTGTACAGCACATCCTCTTTCTTCCCAAAATGAGCTGTATGTCTTATACTCATACCTGTGGCATAGTTTCTGTTACCTCTCTCTTTTTTCTCTTTTTCCCTGCCTCTGCTTGTCTCCTCCCAGCCAACCTGTGGCTGTCTCTAAAATTTATAGGTCAATTACAAAGGCAATATAGACCTGGAGCTTGAATGAAGCCTCTCTCTGGACTTTTCTTGGCCTGCATTCCATGTAGCATAATCACTGTTATATCTGCCCACTATATGTGTACATCACTGACCAAGACTAGTACTTACAGTCAGATGAGGCTCAACGGCCTTGAATTAAAGGCTGACACGTTATATCTCAGTGGAGATCACATGTGCAGCCTGCAAATGCCTTCCTCCTTCTAGTTAATGACATGACTCGATAAGCACCACCCTCTGCGCTGCTTTGTTTTGTGGTTTAAAACCCCTCTGTTCCCCCCAGAGACTGGAATACTGCAAGTGTGTACATTTGGTAATTGTGTTTCACTGGGCTTGCATGGTTTCAAATGTTATATCTGCACAGTGAGCTTTCATTATGGAATGCTTAAAATTTTATTATTCATTGCTTTATGGCTAGGTCCTCCATCACCTTGTCAGTTATGGAGAGATATGAGTGTAGACTAATTTACTGTTATTAGCTACTTGTGTCTTAATGGCAGTCAACTTAGTGTCTGTAACCTCTAGCATAATTCAAATCTATGTTTATTCATTACTAGAACCAGGCATAAGATTTAACCCACTTTGCCAAGTCTTTCACCTTCTTAAACTACCAAGTGGTGCTTTTTATATTTAACTTATCGTTTCTTAAGGAATTCAGTCAATTTAATTAATTTAAGAGTACAATCTTTTAAAGGGATTTCATGTCTGTACAATATAATATATATCATATATAATATAAACCATATGATGCGTCATATATATGAACCTCATATTTAATGGCTAGTTTATACACATCAGAGAAATGATACTTAATAAAATGTTATGATCATAATCTGTAACTCCAGATGTTTCCATGCAGATAACACAGAATATAAATGGCACCTTGACATTTACAATACGGGGATTGTGCCCTATAAACAAAGACATGTAAATATCAGGATAGTGAATAAAAGATCAATTGCTATAATATACTGCTGACAAAAATGAAATATCCTTTATTTTTCAAGTAGTGTATATGCTAGGCTTAACCTTAACTCTTATCCCCACATATATGCTGAAAATGCATTTCAAGGTCGCAGTATGAAAGGCTTTTCAAACTGCTCCGTAGATTAAGCTTACACATAAGAATGTAGAATTCCTGTCTCTAACAACACTCACACAATTGCACCTGTGCTTTTGGTGCCTTTTAATGGTCAAATTCTAACTTTATGGGTTAACTAAAGATGCTAGAATGAAATACAAACTTAATGACTGCTAAAACTGATGAGCTGTTAGTAATGAGCTAATCATGTTCAAAGCATCTGGCATGAGAATATGTTCATAGCAATTAAACATTAATGTAGTGTTACTGACTGTAAAAAATGCATCCAGATAAATGCATTTTTGTTTTTGATCAGTTGTGAGGTTAGAAATGATCTCTTCTGAAATTAAATGTAGAGAATAAACCATTTAAAACGTGTACATAAAGATCACTACATCAGTGAAGAGAAATATTTGTCTTGAAGAATCTTTGATTTTATGTAAAAAAAAAGAAAGAAAGAAAGTAGGATTACTGTCTATTAGGAAACGCTCTCACCAAGCTGTGGTAAACAAGAAGTAAGTCAGAAACAGAAAGTGTGTTTGCTGTGCAAACATGCCTGACATAGTGTTCAGAGAGAGTATTTGATCATGTTGCAGTGAAGTTAATTTGTGACATGGAGGTGCAGTGGCAGAAAGGTCTTCTGTGCTGGTTGCACGTTTAAACTTTTTATTTAAATCTAAAGCACAGAATCAATAGGTATTGAAAATAGTCCATTTGTAACGTCACCCATGGGTCCAGGTGGCATGGGGAAACCAGATACCCAGGTTACAGACCCAGCTGCTGACTGTGTGTAAAGTTTACATCTTTTTCCTTCTATGTGGGTTTCCTCCAGTATTCCAGCTTCCTATCAAATTTCAAAGACTTTGCATGTGTATGAGCACCCCTCTGGGTTTTGGGGGGTAGGGGTGTTACAGATTGATGTACCTGATTGATCACATCTGGGAAACCTGGTCATTAGCTCAATCAGGTGTGTTTAAGAAAATCTGAACGCACCAAATGCTGCCACATTCTGACTCTCTATTCTTGAAGGGCCACTGTGTTCTGAGTTATTTTAATTAATATTAATTCATTATGTTTTTTGGGCTTTTTACAGGAAAAAAACATATATGCTACCAGATAAACACAAATAGACAGATACAAAGATATTCTTTACTATTCTGATAATACAGTACTAAAAGTCTGCAAAAGTCTTAGTCATTCTTTTTTATCAGTTTATAGTCTGTGTATTTCTTTACTTACGTTTAAATGGTCACTGCACTTTGTAGTTCTATAACTGCAATTGGACTGTAGTCCATCTGTGTCGCTACATACATTGTTAGTCCCATTTAATCTGTTCTATAATGGTCAGGACCCCACAGGACCAGCACAGAGCAGACTTTGCACAGTACCGTAATAAAGTCTTTACTCGTAATATAATCACTTGACATAAGTACAATCAGCTCCAGCATTAGGGGCACCCTCGGTAAGCAATGTAATAATAATTATATAATAATTATATAATAAGACCTATTTGTGATAAACTAGCTTAAGCTTACTCAGAATTATGACATCCATTTTACTCTGTGCTAACACCCTTAACCAAAATAACAGAGCTGAGTGTTCTTCCCTATATTGCTTGATTAGATTGTAAAATACAGAGCATGAAATCTAAAACCACTCCTCAATACAGAATCTCTCCACATCTCCCAGGGTCCTAGATCTTGGTGTGTTTCATACCCATTTTTCCAAGCTTTGCAATAGTTTTGATGCTTGCTATTTATATCAAATGGTACCCTGTGGGTTGGGACGATATATTTTTAGACTCCACACATATTGGCCACTCACTCACAATCACTGGAAATTTTATTAGATAAACTTTGTTGGTACCAGGTTGGACACAATTTTGCCTTTAGAACTGTCTTAATTCATTATGACATAAATTCAGTGAGGCCCTGGAAACATTATTTAGCAATTTTGGTCCATATTGATCACTCAGTTGCTGCAGATTTTATGACTTCACATCCATGATGCAAATCTCCCTCCCGTTCTACCACATACGAAAGATGCTCTGTTTGACTGAGAGTTGAGTACAATGCACTCATTGTCAGGTTCATGAAATCAGTTTGAGATGTTATCCTGCTGTAGCCATTATCACAGTGGTACCCTGTGGCCATAAAGGGATGAACATGGTCAGCAACAATACTCAGGTAATAAATTGGTATTAAGTGTCCAAGGGGTGGCAAGAAAATATTCCCTATACCAGTACTCCATTAGCCTGGACTGATAATACAAGGCAGGATTGAGTCATGTTGTTATTCAAAATTTAACCATCTAGTGAACAATTTTAATGACCCTGTGTAAATTGTAGCCTCAGTTTATTTTTTCTTAGCTGACATGAGTGTCAGCCAGTGTGAAAATCCAATAATGGCCTTAATCCAATTTAACATATCTGATTAAACTGTTTACATGAGCATTTGACAACTGGTCAGATTATTAGTTTACATTTACACATTCAAAGAAAGAAATTGATTATGTAATTGAATATGCATGCCACTTCTACATATATGATGGTGCATATCAACAGGCAAACCATTAAATATGCTGTGATTGCCTGAAATGCAAATGTATACCAAAGTACTTAATTTGTCTGGCACTGAAGTCTCATAAAATTCAGATATGTGTATTCATATCATTAGCTTTGTTACTAATTATTTGGACTAATTTTACTGTGGAGAGTAGGTTACATTAATAAGTTATATTTGGTGCCCATGAACATGAAACCATCTGGCCCAGCCACTCAATTGCATTGCAGGATTATTTTAGCATTAAAGGCAATTTAAAGCACCCAATTAGTAATCAAGATAAAAGCAGTTTAAACAAAACAAAAATTTGTTAAATCAGTGGGTCTTATAAGTCAGCAAGATCTCCTGGTTAATATAACTGATAGTGCTCTGCTTGTCTGAGGCAAAGCTGCAGGGCTCTTTGAAGTAGACTCTAAAAACAATCACTTTTATACATGAAAGTTAGATATCTTCAAAGGTCTTCTGAAGCCCAGAGGCCCTGATTAAGTGGGGCCCCACTATATCCTATTTACCCAGTGTCAAGGTCAAAGCAAGTGGCCCACAGAGACATGGGAAGAGCACTTTTAACTTCTCTTCCCACCATGATCTGTGAACAAGGTTCTCTGGCTAAACAATGTAGATTTCTGGCTTACCAGTCTTCCGGTACCTGAACAGGGCAATTTGTTCCCTATGACATTTTGTGTAATTATAATTTATAAGGCCATACTATACAATAACCTGAACTGAAAAATCTAATATTTTGATTACCATGACAGTTTCATTAAGGATCTCATTAAGGACAATTTCAGATGTATTATAACTGTATTATCCTCTATTGGGTATATAATAAAATATTTTTAGAAGCATTAGAATTGAATTCCTGAAAGTTCCCTTAAGTTTAGATTTTAGAAATTGTAGTTCTATTTAATGAATATACATTACTAATGATAGTAAGCATGGTGGCAGACCCAAACAAAGGTGGAAAGGTGTTTACCCAACATTTCAGTAAGGTAAGGTAGTCACCCAACCCAGTAGTTACTCATGGTGTTTGCTGGACGTTACTTAAGGACCTCCTAATAATTAATGTAATAACATATGTTGTTTCAGTCAAGTTTATATGTGTTTTTTGATTATAGACTTAATAAAAATCAAGTGATAGTGATAAAATAAAATAAAATAAATAATATTAAAATGTTAAAAAAAAACTGTTACAACAATGAATTTGGGGGTGTTAATTTTGTGATATATTTGTTAATATAATACAAAACTATTTTTTGTTTGAAAGTTTTTATTTTCTTAGTGTAAATTAATACTTTTATTGTGAACTATGTGATTAGTCACTAAACATTTTCATCCTGTTTGGCTGCCATATAAAGTTATAATACAACCTTGATCTTGCACTTCATGAGCCACCACTTACACACAGCAGGACTATTTTATGTAAGAATTATTGGCCAAGAATAGATCAACTAAGTTTCATCTAGCCAATTTTTACATTAGATTTTCGAACATATACAATAATCCCTTGTTTACAATTGGTATTCCAGTGTTTTTCAATGTTTCTGTTAAGCACAGCACTCTGTTCAAGTCAGCCAAGTTTAACAATCATTTAACTCATTTAACATGAGGGCTGGGAAGAAAGGTAAAAATGACTTTAGGTGTTGAAAATCTATGAAAGGTTTGCATTGAGATCACTATTCAGTACAACCCATTCAACCTTTTTATCTATGGATTATACATGCTTTATATTATGATGTAACTGTCAGCAAGTAGAAGTGGTGTCCATAAATGCTTTATAATCAATATTAGCTCATTGTCTGACAAGAAAATTTCTAAGAGTCATACAGAATGTAGATTTTAATCTGGGCATGTCTCTTTTTTATTCCTTTTTTAAACAATGAACTGGAGTTCAGGAGTTTATCTTATCTGCTATGAGCAGAAACCCTTTAGAATATTAAACAGACACAGTACAGTGAGAGAAACTGTGAGAGAAAAGGTTCAAAAAGAAACCCACACACCTAGATTAAAATGAAGGTAAAAGGAAAAGATTCTTGTTTTTTTGAGTAGTAGAGAGAAGCAAATATATAGTATATGCCTGAGTCATTTTGTCATCCAAAATGCAATAGAAAGCATGTCATGCTTTTAGCTACTCTTCACAACATACACTGTGCCTGTGCCACATAAGTCCTGAGAAAAGCAGATGCTTCCTCTGATAAGTAAATTGCAAAGTGAGCAACAGTTCTAAATTAATATGAGAAAGGTTGAATTTTAGCACCTTGGCGACAAATGACTCATAGCTGTTATGCAGGATCAATGCGTCCATGCCAAGTAAAATCTAAACAAGATTTCAAAAGGCCTATGCAACTTGGATCACTCTCTGTGCTAGACATAACTCATTTTTCTTTGACTGATGATAGTGGAAAAAAAACCCAGATGCATCCGTATTGAGAGTTGTTTTTGTTCAATATAATGATGTAAATGTCGTACTTCTTGCACTACATTGTTTCATTTGGCCTGTGCAGACTTGTGATTAAATAATAGTGAAGTACCCATTAATATGCACAAATTAGTGCAAGAGATTTATTGTTTCTAAAGGAATTTCAGAAGACATATTTGCCCTGTTGTCATTTAGTCTGCATTATGATGAACGCAATGTTAATATACATAAGAGGTGGATGTAAAAGACAATGGCCCTTTAAAAATGAGTTTGATGCACACTATCGTAAAGCCTTTCACACCACCTTCAGCTTACATCTAAACTGTGCTGCCTCAGTCTGCATTACATTTGATCTCTCTATCCACTGTTTGAAAGCACTAGTCCCATAACTCCTCCTTATTTCTTCTTCCCTTCATCTGGTGTTGCCATAGTAACCTCATATGTTTCATTCATTTTTCTGTCATTTTAACATCTCAAGTATATGCGTTTAAATCTTGTTTAATTCTGCTTTTAATGGTACAGACTGTTAGGGTTCCTACCTTCGCCCCCCTAGCGTTCGGCCGTCCTCGCCGGTCGCCATTACAGAGCTATCGGTGAGGCGACTTATATCTAGTGTCCAATTTACCACCTGATTTTAAACAGCTGCTTCTCCTGCTATTTAGTGGGTTTTAGCGCTGTTCGGTGCCAGGGCGTCTTCATTCGGTACGCGTGCTTGACCACCGTAGGTATTTAGTATTTTTAGGGGCACTTTGAGGGTCTACCGTCCCGTACTCGTGCGCTCCTCACACGCCTGAGCTTACGCTCCTCCGTCGTCGGCACTCAACGTTTTTTGCAGTTTATTCCACCACCATTCCTTTACTATAAAGTAATACTTACCGTAATGGAAAGGTTTGAACATGTAGCAGTTACCCATAGTACCTTAGTACTTTTCATATTTTTCATGCTTTTGTTTTTAGTCATTTCATTTATCCATTGTAACTAACAATTTAATGTCTGCTACTTTTTAGAGCTTAGCATTTTGGTAGACTCTCAAACAAAGTCTGTCCAATTCACATTCTCACATATACTTAGTCAAAATGCTGAAATCAGCGGTCACAACCATAGCCAGATGCTACATGTAGCCAGAGAATGGTGCCTATAACCTATAGTACAGCACTGTGTATTGCACAGCTACCACCACCTAGCCTATTTTGCAATGTTATGTGATGCAGTTTTTTTAAAATTGAGCTACTTTAAGTCTGCTTAAATTTGTATGAGTAAACCTAATTTTCAAAAATTTGGGAATATCCTTATTTTCCAGTGGGTAAGATGTTTATGTAGAAAACTTCACCTACAATCACCTACAACTGCAACTACACCACCACTGCCCTCATAAATCTAATGACATTTCCAAATGCCCTTGGAAAATTACCACCTTCTGCTTACGATACAACATATAAGCATCTAAATTACAATACAGGTGGTCCCCGTTTTGTGATGAAGATACATTTCCAACAAATCACATCGTAAAGTGATTGTACACCGAAGAGTTAAATAAATAGTATTATACAATTTTATTTATTATTATTATACAATTTATTATTAGTAGTATACAGCAGTATAGTTTAGCCTTCCTTAAACATTTACATTAAAAAAGTTAAATTATTCATACAAAGCTTATTTTATACAATTGAAAATTCATAATGTGATTTCTGCGAAATTATTAATTTGTAAGTATTAATGGTTCCCATCGTAAACCGGACAATTGCAAGATTGGGAGCATGTGTACATATAATGGGTTAAGCATAAGTCACATATTGGGTATAATGTAAATCTGAAGAGCATATCTGTGCATTTGATTACTGTATATATTTAAAACTATCTGAGTAATTAAATTGATGTTTACAACACTCAAATTTTATTCCCCCAAGTAATTATCCTGCCCTTTCAAAAGATTGTATATTACTGCTTTAATTTCAGCCATGCTACATTTTGGAAACATATTAGTTTGTAATGAACTGAATTAAATAACTGAATTTTATTTTACTTACTCTTTGGACTTATTGTAGCTGTTCTATGAGTAAGTTTGCTTTTGTGGCTGGACCTTCAAACCTTAAAAATAAAGTCAGTGTGTAAAAGCCCATATTTTGGGTTTATTTCTATGCTTCTTATTTAAGAAAACACTAAAATATGAGGTTATTTATGAGATATGCGAAAGTGTACTTGTATACATGTATAATATAATATGTAGTTACATGGCAAGTTCCTTGATAGTGGATACTCACACTACTTGCTTTTCCAGTGCTTGGATTGTTTTATCATTTACTCTAACAATTAAGTGATCCACTTGGCATGTAAATAATTAGTTGATGTTTAATCTCTCTGAACTCTCCTCTGCAGGTGTGATTCGTGAGAGCTTCCAGAAGGGCCGTGATCAAATGGTTCCAATCACTGTTCTCTCTGTGGCAGTGGTCTTGGCCTTCATCACAGGTGCTGTCTTTTCTGGCATTGTGGTATACTGTGTGTGTGACCACCGCCGCCGTCACATTGAGCACACTACGCGTAAAAAAGCCAAGGAGGCAGTAACATCCAGACGTGGTTCCATGAACAGTGTCACCAAACTGACAGGTTTGTTTGAGACACAAGCCAAAGATGGACATCCTGAGGCCATTCTTGCTCCACTTATGCACAATGGAAAGACACTCATCAAAGCTGAGCAACATCAGCACCTGGACCTGGTGGCACTACCCACGCCTGAATCGACACCAATGCAGCTGCGTCGCAAGCCCAGCCATGTCAGCCGAGACTGGGAGAGAAACCAGAACCTGATCAATGCCTGTGCCAAAGAGCTAGCTTCTATGGGCTCACCTAATGTTCTCATTGGATCAGACCTGCCACTGAGAGCATCACCAGGGCACATCCCCAGTGTGGTAGTGCTGCCATTGCAACAACACCAACACCAGCAAGTATACCAGCACCAGCATGAGTATGTGGAACAGCCACATCGTACAGAGCTACCAGATGACCAAACCGCCACACTGGAGTACAAAACGCTAAAGAGCCCATGCCATGCTAGCATGGTAGATGGAGATGCGGTGCCACCTCGTGTGCCCCAGAGGGAGGCGTCCCTAGCAGCAGTGGTGCCACCAGCTGTTCCTCAGATGGGCAAGAGGTTAGATATGTATTGCCGTGGATATCCAATGGGCATGAAGAAACAGCACAACACCAACTCATCTAACTCATCCCACCTTTCGAGGAAGCGTAGCTTTAATCGTGCTGAGACACCACCCCCAGCTCCACAAAGGCTCGATTCGATGCATATGTCTTCTGCTCCAGGTCTTTCACGCCACTCCAGCCTGAGGTCATATGGATCGTTGCCACGCTGCAACTCCCGGCACCTCAAACCCGATATCCCCCCAAAACCCTCACAACTTGCCCTCTTTGGGAAAGTCAAGTGCAGTGAATCAGGCACATAATCAGTGAAAGCTGCACAGGGGAAACGTGAAGTCTGTATTGTACAGCCATGTACAGGAAATGCTCACTGTTTTTATGAAAACAAAAAACAATGTTTTTTCAGCTACATGTACGTGTTGACCTCAGGCTGATGATTCCCACGTGACGAAAGATGAGAACACCTGCTACTGAAAAAAGAGGAGCTCTCTTGAATCATTTGTCACTGAGCCACATGTTGCTCTGTAGTTTTCTTCAGATGACAGTATGTCAGGCTGAGGACACAACCGCGTCGCAACTGATGTTTTGTTGTCATAACAGCCTACCAAAAGCACATCATGGGAACACAGAGGGGAGAATAATTGTACAGTTCTGAAGCTGGGATATGACCCAGTTAAAAAAAAAAACACTTGAACAACAACAAGCTCAGATTGGAACAACAACAAACTGGTTTACAATGGAAAACTGTGAAGTAAGAATAAGAAAAAAAGATAAAAAAAACCTCTCTCAGTGTTACAGCTGCTGGACACAACAATCAAGTTCTGCCTTTAGCGAGGTCTGAAAATCATCTACTGTAACTGGTGACTGAATAACCCGTGACTGTTATTACTAATAGCTGGTTGTATTTATTTTTTAATAAAGTGCTTTCAAAGAAAGACATGACTCTTTTTAGGCTCAGAAAGAGAGAAGAGAGATCTTTTCAAAATTTAACTATGTGAAATTATTTAAAGTCATTCAACTGGAGCCAGTATAACTGTTCAGAAAAAAAGATCCTCTGACTTTTTTGGATTTTGCAAAACGAACTATGGAGAGAATTGTGGCCTCTGCATTGAGGATCTATTTATTGAACTGTGCCAGATGAGCTTGGGAATAGCTCAGACCTAGCAGCACACAAAGATAAATCTCCCTTTTTGAAAAACAGATATAAGAAGAAAGAAATCAAACTGGAACTCCTGAAATGCAGCACTGTGGATGTGTCAGCAACCTCAATCCCTATGGCCATAGCTTCACAGAGTGCCATTCTGGTTCACTCTTTGCATTAATGTGTGCAACGACTGAGCTGAGATTGATACGGGAAATTACCAGCCCCTACTCGTTTGTGATTAAAATACATAGCAAGACAAATAAGTGGATGCTGGCACTTGGTCAGCATGGGGGAAATGCTTTGTTTTTATTTGGCAGGTATGGAAATGTATTATTTGCTAGTCTTACCTTCACACAGACCCTTTTATGGAATGACACGTTGGATAGCCTGTTTTTTTGTTTTTATGTTTGTTTGTTTCTTCCATGTGTAAATTTGTGCCTTACACCCCTGAGTAGTGAAAAGTTAGTTGTTAACTGTTGCGTAGTTGTTCTTATGATCACGTATTTTTCTTGTTTGACAAAAAAAAAAAAACTATTAAAGAATGTAGGTATTCTTGTTATTCATCCTGGTCACTTTGCTAATATCAGGTTTGAGGGTTTAACCACATAAACTTTGTGATCAGTTTCTGATTGTGCCAATGAATCGATTAAGAACAGCCCTTTTGTTGTGCTAGCAGTGTTGTCAAAGTTTTGTTTTGCAGTTTTGTTTGTTGGTTTGTTTGTTTTTCCAAGTGCTGATGTTTTTACTTTCATTTCACCACTTTATAGACTAATTGTGTATTTTTGAGAAGGCCAGCTTGGTTCTGGCTGGTTCATCATAAATAAATAGCTAATTGTTAGCTAGTAACATACCTAAAATCCAATAATTAATGTCACCCCTAATAACACCAAGCTTCTAATATGGATGTTTTTTTTAATCCAATCTTTAGGCATCAAATACAGGCTGGCTCCTGTGAAAGCACTTGAATAATATAAGGGAGCATATTAACGTTTTCCATGTTACAAATGCAAACTAATTTAATTTAACTTGCATTATGACATAAAGTAATGTCTTTTGATTTGGATATCTCAAACATACTTTATTGCCTACCCCCTCCACAAACAAACAAAGCACTAATAGTCAAGTATTCCTAATTTGGTGATTTTCTGTTAGCAGTTTCTGCTAAACTGAAAGTCACTCATAAATCAGAGTGATGGGACAAATAGAATTGAGACCCTTCTCATCTAGGATTATGTAACATGTACTAATGTGTACATGGATGCTTGTCAGGTCAGACTGAACTTCTTGGTCTTGGATCTGCTTATAGGAGTAGTGAAGGGCCACTCACACTCACTCACTCTCTTTCCGAGTAATGCAGCTCGGCTCACAGTTTTGATGGTGTTTGTGCACAGTGGACCCTTTGGTGTGCCTTTTGTCTTTGATCCATTTGCTATACACTGCTAGAGGCGAACCAAGCTGGACATTCCAAAATCATGTCTGTATGCCTGTAAGATATTGTTCTGTCACAAGGGTATATTCCTTGTCCTCCTTAACATCCAATTCATAATTAAGTGTATGTTGTAAAGACATTTTCTTTAACAGATGACAAAAGGTAATAAAAACATTTTAAATTCTTGTCACAGAACTTCTTTATTGTTTCTTGTTTTTTTAACTTTATTTACTAAATGCTTCTAGGCCATTTCATGTGCTATATAAGCATCACCCATGTGCTCTACAAGCGGTAAATAAAATGACTGTAAAACTAGCCACTCATGCAACATAATTGTCACACACTGCTTTGCACCATTAAACATGTAATGGACTCCATTCCCCAGCATTCCTTGGCATTCCTCCATTTACTCATCCCCTTCCCAGCCTACTACCTCCCATGTTCTGATTCACCCTCGTTTCAAATCCTCGTACCTGCCCCTTGTTTGATGTCTATTAGTGTCACTATTGTGTCTTTGTTTCATCACTTGGTTGCAAAGTTTCCTTTTCACTCCCGTCTGTGGCTCTGAGCATTTCCTGATTGCTATTTTGTTACTGAACCTGTACTTGTGTCTCTGATTACGAGTTTGTGCCTGATCCCTGTCTGCTTGGTGTAATAAATCTCTAAAACTGTTTTGAGAGTTCGTCTCTGTCTCCACTGGACTTACAATAAAATGTATTAATGACCTTTCAATTATTTTACTAAATGTACACAATAAACGTTACTCTTAAATAGAAATACAAGCATTCTTTAAAAATGTTTATTGGGAAAATACAAGCATTTTTTGTAAAAGTCCAAATTTAAGCCTTTTATAATTAGGATATAGAACTATATTTTTAAGACTGTATTAGGACTACAATATAGTCAGTTCTTCACTAATTTAAGCTTAAATTTGATTTTAAGTTGTTCATCATGTTATGACAATATGGGTGTAATCGAATATTATGATATGAAAAACTGAAAAGTACATATAAAAAAGTATACATTTTTAATAGTACATTTTAATACCAGAATGAAAATACAGGATTTCAAAAAGCTCCATGTGTCTATAATGAATTAAAATGTAAGAATTGTTTATAAAGTACAATATACAGTAATGTATGCATACCCGTACAGCATAGTTGAAACAAGTGTAACATAGCTGATATGAGTAGCATGGTTAATCAATAAAACAGTTGTAATGTTTTTTTAAGAACAGTGCAAACAAGGATATTAAAAAATGCATCATTTTTCGTCAGTTTAATGTTCATCATTGTGCCGTTCACTGCAATTTCAGGAAAAAAGCATCTAATGCCATAAACCAAAACAAAATAAAAAGAGCAGTAAATAATGTAGTCATTGTACAAATATTTGTTGCAAATTTGTTATTAAAGTGTTTATTTAATCCATTCTCAGTAGTCACCCCCTATTTTTGTTTGATTTAGCTACGGTGTAACATTTAATCATTGCTGTTTGTTTGATAGGATAAACATTAAGTTAAAAGAAATAAATTCATGTTCTCCTAATAATAGTTAGTTTTTATCAAAGCAGTCCAACAGCTCTCATGTAGCTCGTTCACACTGGCTGTAGTTGCATATCTCACCACATGACATATCAGGTTAATTCACAGTTGTTACTATTTGACTTATTTAAACCTATGGAACTACAGACCCAATTTCAATGAAGTTGGGATGTTGTGCAAAACATAAATAAAAATGTGCGATGATTTGCAAAACCTTTTCAACCCATATTCAATTAAATACACTACAAAGACAAAATAATTAATGATGTTCAAATGGATAAACAATTTTTTGCAACAAAAAAAATATATATTGGAATTTGATGCCTGCAACATGCCTGGGGCTAACAAAAAACTGGAAAAGTTGAGGAATGCTCAAAAAACACCTGTTTGGAACATTCCTAAATGGGTATAAAGGGAGCATCTCCGAAAGGCTCAGTCGTTCACAAGCAAGGATGGGGTGACGTTCACCACTTTGTGAACAACTGCATGAACAAAAAGTCCAATAGTTAAGAATAACGTTTTGCATTGTGCAATTGCAAGGAATTTAGGGATTTAATTATCTACAGCCCATAATATCATCAAAAGATTCAGAGAATTTGGAGAAATCTCTGCAAGTAAGCGGCAAGTCCGAAAACCAACATTGAATGTCATTTCAAACATTGAAAACTGATCCCTCAGACAGCACTGCATTAAAAACTGAAATCGTTATATTTTTACCATTACCACATGGGCTTAGGACATTTCAGAAAACCAGTCAGTGAACACAGTTATTCGCTCCATCTACAAGTGCAAGTTAAAACTCTACCATGCAAAGAAAAGCCATATATCAACAACACTCAGAAACACCGCCGTGAAAAAGTGTCCTGTGGTCTGACGAGTCCACATTTCAAATTGTTTTTGGAAATCATGGACATCGTGTCCTCTGAACCAAAGAGGAAAAGGACTGTCCGGATTTTTATCAGCACAAATTTGAAAAGCCAGTATCTCTGATGGTATATGGGGGTGTGTTAGTGCCCATGGTATGGGTAACTTGCATATCTGTGAAGGTATCATTAATGCTGAAAGGTACATACGGGTTTTTGGAGCAACATATAATGGCATCTAAGCAACGTCTTTTTCAGAGACGTCCCTGCTTATTTCAACAAGACAATGCCAAGCCACATTCTGCACATGTTACAACAGCGTGGCTTTGTAGTTTTGCCTGCAGTTTAGACCTGTCTCACACTGAAAATGTGCGGCACATTACGAAGTTGAGCAAATTAAGTTGTACATCAAGCAAGAATGAGAAAGAATTCCACCTACAAAGCTTCAGCATTTTAGTCTCCTCAGTTCCCAAATGCTTATTAAGTGTTGTTAAATGGTAAGGTGAAGTGGTAAACATGCCCCTGTCCCAACTTTTTTGGAATGTGTTGCAGACATCAAATTCAAAATGAACAATAAAGTTGATCTGTTTGAACATTAAATTATTTGTCTTTGTAGTGTATTCAATTGAATATGGGTTGAAAATGATTTGTAAATCATCATATTCTGTTTTTTATTTAGGTTTTACAGAACGTCCCAACTTCATTGAAATCGGGGTTATATAAAAAATTGGAGATATTTCTAAATGAGTTTTGTGAGAGATAAAATCGAAAAAACATATCCAGAAAATCACATTGTATGATTTTGAAATAATTAAGTTTGCATTTTGTTGCATGAAATATGTATTCGAGCACCTACCACCAGCAAGAATTTTGCTTGTTAGTTTTTACTTAAGAAGATCTCCTATTCTGCACTCATTACCTGTATTCATTGCACCTGTTTGAACTTGTTACCTGTATAAATGAAAACTGTCCACATAATTAATTAATCACACTCCAACCTCTCCACCTTGGCCAACTGTACCCTGGGATGGACTGGCACCAGGAGCAAATTTCACCTGTGCATACTGAGTACTGGGATAGGCTCTGGACCACGCCCATATGCCACTGACAAATGGGATTAAAATAGGGGAAAATTATTAATATCATAGCTGGACATCAACTATACCCTAATTGTATAATAATGGTAAAAATATTTGAAGTAATACATTTTATGCCAAATCAGTTATGCCCCATACATTGACCTTGCATGTAACCTTATCTATAAGATATCCCATGGCACATGATTGCTTCCTTTTGGTGTAACGTTTGCAGCTATATATATATATATATATATATATATATATATATATATATATATATATATATCAAAGAACTGTGAACCCCCTGTTTTTGATGAAAATATTCTTGGAAATTGAAGTGAAAAGGTATCAGACAAATACTACATAACCATAATCATATAGTTATCCATTCTTATGTTTTGCATCATGAAATTTCACGGTGGCACAAGGAGTCCAACTTTGGAGTCTACCTGCTTGAAGTTGCCATTTCCTCTCTGTGTTTCTGTGAGTTTATTTTAGGTAGACTGCTTTCCAAAGACATGGTTGCTATAATTGCCTTACTGTGAGTGATCTGACCACTGTTGTTGAACAGTGCTACTGTCTAGAATAGGCGTTGAGATGTTAAATAAGGTCACTTTTTGTTAGCTTAAATACTTAGAAATTTGGGTGGCTTTGTGGCTTAGTGGGTAGCACTGTCACGTCACAGGGAGAAGGTCCTGGGTTCAATCCTACGGTGGAGCAACCTGGATCCTTTCTGTGTGGAGTCTGTATGTGCTCTCTGTGTCTGCGTGGGTGTACTCCGGGTACTCCAGTTTCCACCCACAATCCACTACATGCATTATGTTTACTGAGTATGCTCACAGTGCCCCTAGTGTTTGTGTATGTATGCCTTATGATGAATTGGTGCCCTGTTTAGAGTTGTTTGTGCCTTGTGCCCTATGCTGCCGGCTAGGCACCGGTTGTCCCGCAACCCTGTTCAGGATAAAACAGTAAATGAATGAATGACTTATCAAACTTTATGTCCAAAAGTAAACTAAGGTCACTGTCTAGGCCTTATAAAAGACTTAGAAACAGCAGTCTGTCAGATTTCTTGGCAAGATAAATACTGAAGCTGTACTGAAGATAAACAGACAGGAGCTTATCATATGTACACCTCTGCACAAAAGCGTGCTTTACAACATTCATTAGAGAATTGTTGATGTTTTTCGTGAATAAGGCAGAAGATAAAGATCAGTCTGGAGCCTTTTGCAGACACTCTGAAGTGAGTCATCAGACATGGTGCTAACATGCTGTGGAGGTGAGTAGAGAGTCAGGATATAGGGTTTCTTGAAGAACAAAGAACTTCAGCCTGTATATTAACAGTACAAATACCTGCAGCTGAAGCATAAATCATGGCTATATTTACATAGATTAAATTTACAACCCCAAACCAAGAAAAGTTTCATATTTTTTTGGCTTTTACTTAATCGTAGTCAGTATGAACCCAAGCTAGTTCATGTTTTTCTAGTCAAGTTAATTTCATTTGTTAATAAACATCCATTAATGGTCTGCTTTGGAAAGAATCTACGCTCTTTGCTATGCAATTCCCTGACAATCTTTCCTTGAAGAACATTGTTTTCAAAATGTCAGTAATTTTCACATGTATCTTTGCTAATCAAAGACTTTCCTGGATTCTTTCCTGAATCACATCATTATGTAGTTTTTTTCCTAATTAGTAGTCCTAAGTTGCCATATCCTACTTTTTTTGGAATATGCAGGCCTGAAATGCAGGAATTGATGTTTATTAATAAATGAAATGATCTGAACGTGACAAAACATGAAATATCTAAGGTTCATACTGCCTGCAAAGAAATAAAAAAAAGTCAGTGTAAAGAATTGTTTTTTTTTACTTTCCTTACCATTCCAACATTTTCTAATTTGTGGTTGTTCAAGCTTGCTTACTACTAAAGGTTGCTGTGTTGGATTGCTGAAATGTTGTATGTAAATATAGTAAGAAAGAAACAGCCTTTACTTTTACTACTTTATTATCCAAGAAGCAACACAGCAAGAATTTCCAGGGTTCAGTCCCAGGGTGGAGCCGCCTGGGTCCTTTCTGTGTGGAGTCTGCATGGGTTTACTCCGAGTACTCCAGGTGTCTCCCACAGTCCAAAGACATGCGTATTAGGTTAATTGGTGTCTCTAAAGTGGCCCTTAGTGTGTGACTGTGTGTGTACCATATGATGGATTGGCACAACGTCTAGGGTTGTTCTTGCCCTTGCGCCCAGATTGCCAGGTGGGCACTGGTTGACTTGTG
This sequence comes from Parotocinclus maculicauda, assembly GCA_034780255.1. NCBI lineage: Eukaryota > Metazoa > Chordata > Actinopteri > Siluriformes > Loricariidae > Parotocinclus > Parotocinclus maculicauda. The sequence continues at coordinate 264 of JAUZSU010128041.1, read as the reverse complement.
ACCCTTTGTGAATTAAGCGGAAGATAATGGATGTATGGATATAAACAACAGTAACACCTATAATAGCACAAACATATCTCCTATAATATACCATTGCAGCTATGCTACCTACAGCCCCAAACACTCATGAAATAACAGGGTCAGAAACCACAGCATCAAACACTATAAGTACAAAATATAAAACATGTACAGTGCATCCGAAAAGTATTCACAGCGCTTCACTTTTTCCACATTTTGTTACGTTACAACCTTATTCCAAATTGT
>JAUZSU010128030.1:0-17153 GCA_034780255.1 Parotocinclus maculicauda | reverse complement strand
ACTGTAACTGTCTGTGTAGTTATAGTATGTGAGTATATGGAACTCTGATTCCTGATCATCATGATCATCCATCGGGCCATGTTAATCCAGGTTTCGTGTTCACAACATCACTGCAAAAGAAGTGACAGTGGCTGGCTGTCAGTGTGTCAGTGTTGTTGCATTATCCAACTCCTACTTGCATTAGTTGATGCCCCACACATATGTGATTATTCAGCAAAACATTTTATACAGGTTGAGATGACTACTGGCAGTTCTAGTCACAAGGCTGCATGTAGGTAGCCCTATACCTCCCTATACCTCTAGGATAGCTCAGCCCACCCTTGTATGTTGGAGGGGTTGCTACCCTGCTGCATAGAGAACTGATATGGAATACAGTAAACTGATATCTGTCATTGATACTATATTTTCTTGAGGTCCTCACAGATAGAAGTAATCATTTGCTTATTAAAGAAACATACCAGCAAGTAGGCGGTGAGGTTTTTGCACAATGCTCCTGAATCTCTCCTAATGGAGAGTTCAAATCTGCTGTATGGCTGATTGGACTCCAGCAGGAGGGTACGTCTGGCTTTATTTGGTTTCAGCTTATCCAGCTGGAGTTCTAGCTTCAATACTGTAGAAAGTCCATTTAAAATGATGTATTCATAGTTAACATAGAAATCGGTATATTACATTGTCTTATCCATACAATAATTAACAGATTTTACTCTTGAGTAAATTTTCACAAGCCTAATTGGTTCATACCAACAAATTTGACTGACATATTATTGTTGATAAGAAGTAATGTACAATGCATTCGGAAAGTCCTCAACCCTTACATGTTTCTCACATTTTTGATGTTGAGTCCTTGTGCTAAGAAAATATGCTAAGAAAAAGTTGTCACCATCAATCTGCATTAATAACCCCATAATGAGAATGAAAATTTTGCACGTGAATATTCGGAACCTTTGACACTGGCAGTTTTGCTATGGGAGCCTCCTATTTCTCTTGATCATCATTGACATACACCTTGATTGAAGGCCACCAGTGATAAGTTATGTAATTTGAACATGATTTGTGTATATATATATATATATGGTTTTACAGCTAACATATCAGAGCACAATTATGCTAATTATGGCTTTCTGTTGGTGAAATAGAGACGATATGATTATATCGGCAATTAGTAAATATTATCCTTTTATCACATTAGTGTTAATCCATTAATACTGATATTTAGGCCATCTGTTTCTTCTTTAGGCTATCAGTGTTTCTTAATCTAACCCCCCTTTGAACTTCATTCCTCAGTTAATTAGGTACCCCTAAGTACCTTGTATTGATTTTCACTAGACATTTTTAAAATACCTATGCACTTTGTAGTTAGAATTATTGACAGTAGCTTATTTGTTGCTCGTTATACAAACCACAATAGGACCACCACTGAAGTGATATTATTTGTAGGGTATTATGGTGTTGGCATAACTAAGTGAGGTTTAGTAGCTGGGATTTTAAACATTGAAATTTCACTGTTTTCAGTTAATTACAGTCACCCAACCATAAATATTCACTAAGAAGACATATTATAGAATAAAGAATATTCCAGTGCTCATACTATAGCTGCACACAGTTTCCTTAATCAACCACATATGATTCCAGCTAACGCTGCAGGAAGTAAGATCTCCAATAGCAGGGCTATACAACATTCTTATCTAAACTGATAAGAACTAACACATGGCATCCTTACCAATGTCTTCTGGTATTCTGTAACCAAACACACTTATGCACATCATGACATTGAAGCTGAAAGAAGAAAGAAATGAATGGAAGTGAATGAACGCTGCAGTGGGATAGTGACCCAAAATACATCTCAAATGATTTGCAACAAATATTTGAAGAAAAAAAGAAATTAAGTAGTTTTATCAATTTTCTCCTGATTTACCCTTTTGTGTATTTATGGAGGAACTTGAAGACTAAGAAAGCTAAGCATTCAGTAATGACAGAAGATGTTGTTTGCAGTATTGTGAAATCACATTGGGAATACATGGAACAGCTTTTTGCTTAAATTGCTTTGTTAAGTGGTTGTATAACTTCTAAAGAAAGATCTTATAATGCATTTAGCAAAAATACAAAATAGTAACTTTGGAGCCCAGGATGACCTCATTAACATTAAATAAGATCAATTTAAGAAATAAGACCAGGAGTGTGTCTTATTGCTAAATTTAAAAGATTTTTGACAGAATGTGGAACATTTGACTTAGTAATCAACAGATTTATGTGAACCGATCAGTCAAGGTTTTCTGATGCACCAGAAAGTTATCTTTAAAGACCTAATGAGAAATTACTGAATTTCTGCTGCTATTAAGCATGGAGAAACAGGTCTTTTCTGCTGGTACTGGTAAGCTACATCACTGTAAAACATCACTAAATGCTTTGGTATTATTTAATTTGATCTAAATTTTCTTTTTGTAAAGATGAACGACCAGTCATCTGCTGCTCCTGCTCACACTGCAATGTCGTCGCTTGATAAGCACATTTATTAGGCACATTTTTTGGTGTGGTAAAAATCTATGGGAAATATTTTGTCTCGCATTAAACACAAACTAGCTGAGAAATGTCTTTCAGGCTACCTACTCAAGTATGAATTTATAAATGGTTTGAATAGTTTTACTGATGAGTGGACCTGAAGTTATACACTGAAGACATGGTTCTGCCACATTGGGACCTCATGATAAACAGGACTCAAACAAAAACTCAACAAACGATATGAGACTTGACAAATTCGATAATAAACAGATTAACAGCATTCAATAGGTTTTAGAAAACTTATGAATAATAGAACTTTGTAAATGCATTTCAGATTAATGAACTTATAATTCTACTGAACACTTACCAGGAAACCATATTGTTCCCCAACTGACAGAGTTTCTCATCAGGCTGCAAGAAATCAGGGAGGAAGGACAGCTGGGCTTTGCTCTTCACTATAGCCCTTGCCCTGATGAGATAAAATACACACACCATTCAGTGTTATACATTCAGTTTTTATTATATTTGTCCATATGTGTAGAACCTGTTTAATGTTTAGGTAAGCATGCATTGTGCAAATGTTTTGAAGGTGTAAGTAGAAAATAAGCACTTTATCTGCCTAAGTTTAAGATAAACAATAAGTATTAAAAATGGAGTCATGATATACTCATCATTACATGTGTTTGAAAAACAAACATTTTGCAATTTCAGATTTCATATATTTTAAATCTTCCTATTATTTTAATCCATTGAACTTTAAGCTTTTAGAAGGGGTCATTTCTGGTAGGATATCTGGTAGGATATAACAAATCAACCAAACTCTTCTAAATGGGTATTCTAACTATTTAGACAAATAAGCAGCATATCTGCATTTATAAATCTTCATTTAGAAATGAAAGAGCTGCCAGCCATTTATTTAAAATATAAAGTTATTAAATAATTCAGTCCATTAAAATGCTCAGTTAAGAGTCAGTTGTCCATCACTCCCACAATGTCATGTGAATAAAGAGAATTCTTCAGTGAAGCAAATCTAAGAGGGTTTAAATATTATAAATTTTTGTTACAAGTTGTGGTAGCTTTTATTTAAGGACCCATAAATGCAGGATAAGCATATCCCACGTCGTATAATAAGAATGGGGAAATTATATAAAACAACCAAAAAGGGGATAAAGAGCGGAGCGCAAAACTCCTAACAAAACGAAACCGAAAGGATAAAGATGCGCGCCGAAGTTGCGTCCCAATTTGGGAGCAACACGCGAGTTTAGTCGCGAGAGGACGCCAAAGCATCAGTCAAAACAGCCTATTGTCTCTCTTGAGTTTACAGAAGTCTGAACTGGACTAATTTCTTCAAGAAACCCCTAATGCCCTAATGCTTTGTACTTTTGTTGTGCATGTTATTGCTATATATAATTCAAATTTAAATTTATCTTTAAGCTCTTAAATATTTGTATGTCATAAATGAATTGCATTGTGGCATTATACAGCAATTGGGGATAACTAAGACATCTTTCTTCAAAGGTGAATGTAAAATTTTCTAATTAACATTTCGGGATAAAGATGAATTTGAATAAAACAAGTTTGGACAACTTTCCTAATAATCAGTTTTAAATATTTTGTAAGGTCAAAGGACTTATTAATGGTGTATTAAAATGTGCAGATGTGTCATCTTTAACACTTAATAGTAATAACATTTAAGGAACTTTAGTCTTACCTGTATATAGCCACTTTGCCTGCTCCCCATGCTCCCACAATAAGATCTGGAGAGCAGAAAACAAATTGTATCTATACAAAAACAACTTACAGTAAATAATTGTATCTAATAAAGTAAGAAAACATGTATCCCTGTGAAAGACTATGTTTTGTTTGGAATTTTCTGAGAATGGCCATTCTCTGGGGCCTGAGTTGTTATGTGCAAGAAAGCATTGTCATGTTTACTGCAAGAAAAGGCATCAATGAATAAAGTGCATGACAAGCTGATGTCTTTTCCACCAATGACTCATTGAAATTATAATCTCCCTGGACAAGAGAAACAAGCTTTTAGTGGAAGCTAGATTGAACTTTGTTTTCAAACATGAGGGCAGTCTCAGAAGATTTTGTCCTTTAGTTGGAGAAGTAAAGGGAGAAATGGTAAGCACATGACTTTCAGATGTGCTGCTGTGACTAACCTTCATATCTGCCAAGATAGTGTAATACATTCTGGCCACTAATATGCTATATATGGCCACTGATATACAGGTATTTTACCAGTAAGATAGTGTTTCCACTAATCAGTTTTACTCTAAACTATATAACTTTATATAGACTTTATAACTTTATAATATGACAATTATTGTGTTTACAGCGAATGACCAATAAACGAATGGAAATACATTCATTCAATTCCCCTAGTTGTGAGTCAAATAAAAAAAAATTATACTAACAAGCCAATTACTGTATTCTTTTATTGCGGTCACCTGTCTCTCAAGTTTTTCTCCCTGGTGAAAAGACTCGTAGTAAAAGTAAAAGACTAGTAATGATTCCTTTGGGAATTTGTAGAGATCCCTATAAACACTATAAATGCACATGTTTATCTGCTGCTGAGAAAAAAAGAGCACTCACAATTAAGGCAAACCTTTCAGATTTTCTGATTTACACTTCTTCGATTTAATGTGACTTTCATAACATTTATTAGTCATTTAATGACCATGCTAATCCATTTATTTATGGCTCTGCACTCAGCAATGCTTTCAACAAAAAAATATGATCTGAATTTGAATAGAGATGCCCATTACTGTACTACTTTACATTTCCCAGTTAATGTAGGTACATACATGCACATTCATCATCTTCAGTTTGGCTCTCAATCATCGCTCAACCAACATTCAAATTATATATACATCCTCACACATATCCCACATGTCCTTTGAATTTGACCATTGACACTACAGTGACATTACAGTCTTCCTGTTGGTCGCTAGATGGGCCTGGTAGAAGCAGTCACACTAAGATTGTAGTCCACAATTTCTGACAATGCCTAAACTTTATTCACAGTGAAACTAATTCAGCTTCCATCAAACAGAATGCCTTTTAAGACTGCTGAATTCAAGACAAAATCGCCAATACTGATTTTATCCTGAGGAGTTTATTGGCGCCAACCTCAGGTTCAGGCCAGGGTTCTTAGGAACTGATGTTTCCACTAATTGGTTTATACCTCTGCACAAAAATAGCTTGCATATACAAAGTATATATATATATATGCTTCTACCAGGCCCATCTAGCGACCAACAGGAAGATTGAAATGTCACTGTAGTGTCGATGGGCAAATTCAAATGACATGTGGGATATGTATGAGGAGCAGTTGTGGCAGTACAAAGTAGCTGAATAAATTATGGCAGTGGAAAGAAAGTCTTTTAGAAGTGTCTTTTGACAGGCCAAAAACTGACACCACATTGCAGAGAACTAGCAGATGACTTAAAGCTCTCATATTTGTAGCTGCCTTACTTAAAAGCAAATATTGTTTAGACACAGATTTATTTACCTATTATATCCTTAATAGTTTGATGACACAAGCAACATCTACTAGTTTTCTATATTCTTATAAGTCTTCATCGCATAAGATGTCATAGATCTGTCTCATTCCATGCAGTGTTACTTTCACTAATCTTACAGAAGTTCTGAAATTGCATAGTCTAAATCCAGCTTAAAACCAAAGACCGTGAAAGAGTCAGAATAGAAACCTGGGTATCCATTGTTGTCGATATCTGTGCCTCCTCTCATACTGAAGCCAAATGCTGGTGCCAGTCCATGTGAGTGAAAAGGGCTCTCTATGACTTGCATGTGCTGAGGTTTCAGACCATCACGCTGTCCCATATAAATAAACACCAAACCACCTTCACCAGACCCTGGTGCCCCCACAGCCACATCTTAAAAAAAGGATGAAAGCTAATAGTTAAGACTGATCTCGATGAACTGTTTTCATACAAATACAAGAAGTAGCTTAATAACTCAAAATATTAGTCAGTGTTATTGGCTGATCAGCATCAATGGCTATTCATGACAGGAGCAATGTTACTATCATAGTAGACAAAAACAAATTCATTAATTCATTGTCTTGTCCATTTAATCCTGATCACAGGCATAGCTGGCAACACAGGGCACAAGACAGGGATTACTTGCTGATCGAGCACGAGCACACACGCGCACACACACACACACACACACACACACACACACACAAAGCACTTTGGAAACACCAGTCAACCTACACGTCTTTGGAATGTCGGAGGATACTGGAGTAAGAAAACTCCACAAATTTTAATTTTAAAATTTTAACAATCTTTAAAAATGGAATGTATAGAAAAATAGTTGGGGTTCTATATGCATTTGGATCTGTTGAGGAAGATGAATTTAAAGGGTAAGTGTGGGTCATATGTGTCACGCGGGGCTTGGCGGTGAAATGGCGGAGACACACGCTGAGTGCAGGGTAGGCAGGAGTTTATTATAAACCAAATAAACGTAAAACCAACATAAACAAAACATAACTAAAACAACACCCCAATGGCAGGAACAACAAAACTTCGCGCCCATACGACGCCAATGGCGCGTTTAAGTACGGGCGCTAAAAGTAGTCCCAGGTGACCGTGATTTACGGCGTGACACGGCCTCGTCAGCTGACGACGCCACTGGGCGTGACAATATGTTGATACTGTGGGTTCTGTAGGTTTTGTATTGTATAATGCTTCTAATATTTGTTCTATGTTTACATGCCCAGGGACTGCAGATGGAACTCAGTTTATTGGCTAAGCAGTTTTGGAGATCAATATAAACTGTGCATGATCCATGATATAATAATAAAAGTAATCATAATAAACTAAATGACCTAAACCATGGTAACCACTTAGACCTCTTTGCCACCAGGCTAGATTTCTTTTTTAGTTTAAATGTGCAGTTTGGGTGAGCCTGTAACAGGCCTCAGCAGTCTGTCCTTTGGTGACTGATGTAAAATTCAACATGGTCTTCTGCTGTTGTAGGGCATCTGAGGTTCTCTTCTTGTTACAACAATTGTATTCTGGTGTGTTCATGGCTTCATTGTATCTAAGTTACTTTAGTCTTTCAGTCAGCTAGAAGCATTCTGGCCATTTATCACTAACATCTTTTTTTCTTAACAAAATATAATATAATATTCTTCCACCGTGTGTTCACTAAATGTTTTTGAATAAATGCTGAATCCCAGATAATTGTTTGCACAATTAGTGCAATTAACTTTATTGATTAATTAATCCTACTTTTCAACTGCCACTCACCATTGAAGCCGTCATGGTCGATGTCTCCCAAAGGAGCAATGGAGATGCCGAAACGTCCATAGGCACGAGTTCCTGAGAGGGTCTGACCAGGTTTTGAGGAGAAGCTGTAACCTTCTTTTTGCAGGTAAATGTACACCTGGCCAACCTCACGTAACTTTTGTGTGGACAGGTGCTCAATGAATAGAGGTGCGCCAACGAGAATATCATCCCTACTGAATTTCAGTACAAGAAGAGGACATTGAAATGAATACAGTCTACTATTTATAAATAATAAATCTAGATATACCAAATAAATAACCAAATAATGAACCATATTGACAAAAAGCAATAAACAAGCTAGCCTGAGTGAGAAATTACATCTGATACGCTGGAAGACTGATTAGTTTAGCAGCATATTTAATATAATCATGTTTTGAGTTGTCTAGTTCAAGAAATATTTACCTATCAAATATGACTTACCCATCCGCATTGATGTCAGTCACAGCAACACAATGGCCAAAATAAGAAGCTACCTGTGAAGGCCAACCACATTTATTTAGTTAAGCTGTACTTTGAATTATATGTAATTACAATCTTAGATATAAAAATGAAACAGTACATTCATTCATGTATTTTTGTGTACCAAAAAGTTTAAGTATAATTTTCTATTATAAGTATTCTGCTTAGTATTATTAATTAATGTCAGATGGTGCAACCTTTTGATCATATATAGTAGACAAATTACTGATGTAAAAATAATGTTCTTTGATATAACTATGTGTAAAATCTTGTAATAAAAATATCATACTTTAATATTATTCTTATGAATGCAATAACCTCAGTGCCTGTTCTGAATTGTCATGCGGCACAACCTACCAACAAAAACTTTATTTACTTTGTAATGCCTTGTAATGTATATGTGGAATACTGTATTATAAAGCAGAACCCATGAGACATTTGAGGCACCCCAGGGCAATTACCTGAAATCCCCCCAGAGTCCTCATGATTTTCGGGTAAACTGTGCTTCCATTGAAGATGTTAACCTTGGAAATATATGGTATAACAATAATGACAGCACACCCATAAAGCATAAAACATAAGCACATTAGTCTGTGTATATATGATAAGGATTGATCATTTGACTGAATTGTCAAACACTTCACCATGGGACCATACTTACAGAACCAGCACTGTGTAGGTCAAGTGGTGCACCAACAACATAGTCTAGAAACATAAGAAAAATGTCAAACATTTAAGTTCAGTCTGAAAATTTTGGGTGTAAATGACACTTTGATAGTATGAAATAATGGATTACAGTGAAGGCAAACTCCAATAGCATTTTCCTGTTAAAAAGTCATTTCTTCATAGGAAAACCCCGATATTTGAAAAATTGCCCACAAATCCTATATTATCCTAATAAGGATTCATAGGTTAATTATAATGGTTCTGTTTGACTATGTAGAAGGTTGTGACTTTAAATCCTACCTGCATCAAGCTGCTACTTGGCTTTTGAGCAAAACCTTTAAACCCTCAACTGCTTAGCTTAAATTGCAGTTACTCAGTGATGTAACTGCAAGCCATGTCACGATATTTTCTTACCTGGGATACTGTCAGCGCTAAAATGTCCTGTTGCTACAGAATATCCTGGAAAGGATACAACACTAATATGTTAACATAAAGAAGTGTCAACATTTACAACCAAGCATTCCTTGCTCTTTGTCACAAAACCAAACCATTCAGATGAATATCTTACCAAAATAAAGGTCGTACTGGTAAAACATTTCTGTTGACAAAGTCTCCCCTCTCAGATGGTGAATTGGAGAGAATTTTCTGCCGCTGTACTCAATGTTTTGTAGAGGTGCAGTAATGATCTGACCTGAAACACAATCTGGCACCTGTAATACACTGTGCTTAAATGTGGAACAATGTGCATTGAAAACCAGGCAAGTACAGGTAAGGCGCAAGCTTTTTGTACAAAGTACAGTGTTTTGTATAGCAAGGCAATTAATTATACTGAATGTCTCCATACTCTCCACTTCTCTTAACATATCATGATAACACAACATAATTAAATTATAAAGTGAATTCTAGCATCCAAACTAAAAATATGCAATAATAACCATACTGGCAGGCCTGACCACAAGCATGACATGGAGCTTAGAGAGTAATGGCATGAAACCTCATGCCCCACTTTTCCCTTACATCTTTGTTTTAAATGGAAAACATGTTATTTTGCTCCATGATGACTGGTTTGATCCAAATCCAAACATATACTATGGGGATCAGGATTGTAATAATAATAACCAAATTAAAATATGTCTTAATTATAGAAACTTTTAAAAAATGATCACAATGAGCATCTGTTTTTAATGAACATTTGCATCTGTGTGATCTAGACCATCATCTTGTCTTGTCATTGTGTATTCCTAGAATATACCAAAGAATTACCTTGAAAGTAATAGCCTCCAGGAGCACCAAGAACCACTCGGCCATCCTACAACAAACCATTAAGGTGTATTTAATGAGTTAGTTCTCACAGGTATTATTTTACTGTATAATACAAATACTTTGATAAATTATCATTTCAAAGATCCATAGAGTTGCAGGGATATGTACCTCAGTGATGTCCGAGCTGAATCCAGCCTCACAGTAGCGTCTGTCTTGATCTGAAAAAGAAATACTATGTACTGAACTTTTAATGATTAAAATATTATCGATAATGACAAAAGACATTTGCATGTGGTTCCACACAATGGCGTAATATTCTAATTTGTTTATTTAACTCCTTTACTATTTTCATTTATATTAAGCATTTACAGTAGTACATGTAGACTATGGACCAGAAAGTCCAGGGTTCATATCCCACCTCTGCCACAGTTGGGGTCCTTGGGCAAGGCCCTTAACCCACAATTGCTTGGATTGTAAGACTGTATTACTTGTAAGTCATTTTGGATAAGGGAGTCTGCTAAATGACATAAATGTAAACATGTATGTACAGTCATGACCAGGGATATTGCCACCCTAACTTCCCCTGTTTTTGCAAATAACTAAATAAATTGCCTGAAGATCATTAATTTCATTCCAAAAACAGCTAAATTTGTTAAAGTAACTTTCAATTTAGCTAACGTTTACAGTACTTTCTATGCTCAGTAAGCATATGCATAAAAAAACAAAGAAAGACAAAAAATGACATGGAACCCTAACTTGCACCCTTAATTTGGACCCTTGTACTCTTAATATTTGGAACGGCATTATTTGCTCTCAAAATAACTCAAATCAAGGGCTGTAGCCATGATTTACTCGCACCTTTTAACTGGAATTTTGGACAGCTCATCTTTTGCAGTCTGTATAAGGTACCAGATAAAAAAGGAATGTGTTCACTTGGTTATTTCAGATATGATGAGATACAATGCCAATATTTTGGTTTTAGTTTAAACCTAATGTTTCTAGCAAGTTCTTTCAATTGTAATAAACTAGTTTTTGTTTAAAAAGCTTATACAAGAAAATGGGCACTATTTTTTCCAGAAATAAATAAGCACTGTTTTAGCCAAATGTAGGATCAGTAATCATAAAGCATTTAATTGTTGACGCTCTAGTATCCTGAATCAAATTGATCAAATCAAATTCATCAGTATAGTAAGTATTTGCACCCCTACATATGATGTATACCCCAGCCATAACTATTTTCTGGTGGAATTGTTGCATTATTTGGAATAATTGCCACAGTACCAGTGTTTCTGTCCATGACTGCACTAATTGAGAATTAGCTAGGAAAACAGACAGGCATGTTTATTTGTTTATTACAGATTAGCCTTACAGCCTCTTTTCCTCTTGTAAATTTCTTCCACTTCATATCCTCTACAGGGGGCATAGTTTGCCATCTCTCCAGTAAGGACATTTAGTAGCTGGCAATTTCCCACTGGTGTGTTCATGGCTTCATCATTTCCCTGAAGCACGTTCCAGTGAAATAAAGGAGCACAAGCCTGCGAGAAAAGCAGAGATTTTTAATGTAATGTGCAGCATACCACTATTAATCAATTTACATTGAACAACAAATAATAATTTACAAAAAAAAGAGTAATTTACAAGTAAAAAGAGTATCGTGTGGATATCCAAGTGGACATCTACAGGTACTTACACATACTTAATCATGCTTAACATGCTTACATATTATACACACTTGGGCAAAATCCTTAACATAAAGCTTATTTAATAATAAAGTGTTGAATATCTCATGTAATTTATAGAATAACGTATTGAATATAAAAAACAAAAGTGATTATTGTCATGATCTTGGTTTTTCCCCACTACATTTCCAAGCACACATCACTTCGTTACACATTTCGGCATTCCTCATCTTGCATGGGAGAGTGCAGGAGAGTATTTTACTAGCCATAGACTAACCAGAGGGCTAATTTTGCGAACCCCTGTCTACTGATGAAAGTACCTACAACAGGCACACCAGTGTTGGAACTTTACCTGGCACAAATAGAAGATGGTTGCAATGGGAAGACGGTTTACAATGGAATTCCCTCAAATGTTTCTTCCTATAACACTTAATTGTGTGAGCCAGTATAGAAGATTGTCCTCCAGCTGTACAACTAGATCAATAATCATTTTCAATTCAGTAATTTTCCATAGCCACCCATTTATACCCAGAATTTGCTAACTCAGCAAAGGCAGTGGCTGTGGGTCCTGGCAGAGAGCTTGAACTTACCACAAAAAAAATCTTATCCCCTCAAGCAACTGATTTATCTGCCTTGTCACTACACCTCACCATGCAACAGCAAGTACAACAACTTTCAACACCGGTTAAATAATTTATGGCCTTGATGTACCACTGTGCTACATGTAACAAACTCAGCTATTTTGAAGGGAAACCATTAATTATACAGTAGGCTGCTGTTCCAGTTGAGGGGTATTAAAGGAAGGTGGAAACAAGACATTCATACTAATAAATAGAATGGTAAAGGGTTATCTACTCACCAGAATAAACTTATTGTAGGTCCTCACTGTGGCTCCCAACCACTGGTTAGATGTATGGGAAAGGAGGAGCTTATCTCCAAGTGTTATGTTTTCATTACCTGTGATATCATGGATTATAAAGCTCTTATAGATTAAATACATAATGTTTGAAGCACGGTAGTGGGAACCAGAACCCACGATTGTTAATTGTGTGAACTGTATGAATTGATCTATAATATGTGCATGAATTGTTCAGTGTAAAGTATTACACATGTAGATTTCCTTAGGATCTACCACAGCAGATCTGAGATTGTATTTAAAAGACTCTAGAAATCCCCTTAGATAGCTCTTAACATTGCTTAAAACACCTATATGGGAACTTTAGTTCTTGCTTGCAATAAGGAGAAGCCAAAAACATTTGATCTTTTAGTGTGTGCTGACCCGGTTGCTAGGTCTAACACATTCTTTTGAAGACTGTGATTGAATGTCACCCCCACACACATTCTCTCTCTCTCACACACAAGAAAACTCTTAATTGTGGAAATATTGCATAGAATATGAAAAAGCTTTTAAAATGACAGACATAGGCTGCTTAGTATTCTACAATCACAAACAGAATTATTTGCTTTATTTTATTAACAGCGTACTTACCATGATGGTCATTTTGTAGCATTTCTTAATCTATTTGACTGTATGTGAAGTGGAGAAACTGAGCATCCACTCTTTTTAGGTATGATTGCTGTGTTTAATCTATTTAATCGTGGTATTAGTTTGTATGTAACAGTCATTTCAGTTGTAAAATCACTGTTGCGCTGGGTAGGAGATGTGAGCACTAATAAGGTAATTATAAAAACGAATCAGATCTCTAAGGTCAAACACAAACATTATTACTGCACAAACATAATTGCTAGCATTTGATTAACTCACTGTTATTCAGTGTTTGGAAAATATTTCTTCTGCTTCATCATCTTTCTGTGGATTTTTATCATTTGCTTAGGAGAACTCCTAAGCCTCCTAAAACTCCTAAAACAGTTTTTCACTCTAAGAGCTCTTTCGAGCTACTTTTTTCTTTACTAGGATCTACTGCTAACTTTAAGATTTTTCTTAAAAGTTTGTCAGTAGGAGCAAATGTTATTAGTATTAAATTCCATAATATATTATATGAGAGAAAAAATGTACGAACTAGTGATTAGGGGACCATTTCAGACACACAATACACAATGTGTGTGTCTGAGTAATGAAAGCATTACAAATATACTCTAAATAGTATTTGAATTATTCTTTAAATTTAGTCTAAAAGCATGCAGTTCAAAAACATCCAAGTACTTTAAATAATGTGTTATTTCAGGTTTATATCTATACAAATACCTGTTTGGTTGAAGGCTAGCTTTTCACATGCTCCTCTGGGTGATGTCCATGAGCAGAGGAAGACAGAGCCTCCCTGAGAAGGTCCAACATCATCTCTTGGTGCTCCCACTACAACACTTACCCTACAGTAAAGCACAATGAGCTTCACAGTGCAGAACGTCATGTGCATCTATTCATTACAATAACACAAACTCCTTAAATGATATGTATTGGAACACACTTAAAATATCATTGAAATTTTAAGTATATAGTAAAATTGTACAGTAGAATTAGGCAAAATAAGAAAAATAAGTATATAGTGAAATTGCACTTTATTACACAAATATTTGTTTGAACATTATCTTAGATTGTAATTATCTCAATTTGTACTGTAATACTTAAATAAATACTACACATTTAACTTGCAAATTTAAGACAATTATGACTATATAAAGACTTTATTTAAGCCAAATAGCTTAAGGCAATTGTTGTATTAGCTCTGACAGTGAGCAATTAGAGAACAGGCTAGAGAATTAGAATCACACTCTTGGCAATAAGCACACTTACTCCTGCGTACTTGGCTGAAAAAAGTCCACAGAAAAACCGAAATAACTCCCCTCAGGGCCGGCATACTCTGTGTAATTAGACAGATCCAGGTTAAAGCTCCAGCTCTGACGTAGCAAAACACTGGCTATGAAACAGAGCACAAATAAGCACTTCATGCTCTCTCAAAGTTTGTGTTTGTCCTGGAAAAAAACGACCTTATTCTTACAGGCATTGGATATTCTAATATCAGCGCTGATGAAACACACGATTGGAATGTGTGAAAGTTTGACAGAAAGTAACATTTCCTCAAGGGAGAGCCTGTTTCCTGTAGATAAAAGAAAACTGCTTAAAGCAAAAGCTCTCAGGCTGCCTGTGTTACAGTATATACCAGTCTATACCCATAACTCGCATTATAAGTACCAGTCTATAAACACCTCGCATTAACTACGAGAACCAACTGTTCACCATCAAATACATCCCAGAGCTTAACATTCACAGGTGTAACTATATAATAGTATTCCTTATTATATGTCATAGATGCTGTGTGCTCAGGACCAAAGATGAAAAGAACCATCTAGACTGTTATTAGACAGCCCAAAGGCAGTGTCTGTTATGGTATGGGTGTGTTTTTTAATATGCATTTTCCATATTGTCCCAACTTTTTCCGATTTACAGTTGTTATAGAGTAATGCATTCATTAAGACAAGAAGATAAGGAAAAGGGTCCTGTGGTAGCTGGAGATACAAGTTATAAGATGACCTTAAAACACTGTCAAAAGCACAGTGTCACTTCCCTCATGAATGGCATTACATGCAACAGTGTAGTGGGGCAGCATGGTTCATTCTGTGTGAAGTCTGCATGTCCTCTCTGTGTCTGCGTGGGTTTACTCCAGGTACTCCTGTTTCCTCACACCATGGCGTATGACCACCCAGGCCACACCCTATGGGGTGTTGAGATTTTGGAGTCTCTGGCATGTTGGACATGTTGGGCATCACTCAGTGATTCCACCTGACATCTGGAAACACCTATAAACCAGTGATCACTGAGCAACATACCTTACCTTTCCACGGATGAGATATGAACCAGTTTTCTAATGCTGAACCAGCCTGACTTTCTGCCTGGAGTAACTGCCTGGAATCTCCATGTTACCAGACATCAAAGAGTGATGACTGGAGTCTCCCTTGTTTTGGGTCTCAGCACTTGTTGGGATGGTGGGTGGGTAGGTTATTATATTGTAAAACCAACCAAGGATGACACCAAAGAAAAGCTATTACATTTCCGATCTTCTGCTAACGTAACCAAATAATATTTTTTCTTGCAATTAAAAAATGTATTAAAATGGAAAAATTTCACATAAAGAGTAGGTTCAAAATGACTAATGACAGATACAGACTTTCAGCAATCCGATGTGCATTTATTTAAATGAGTTATAATTACCAAGTGTTCAATGGAGGTTGAAAATTATTGGGATTTCACAGGAGTTCTGTTTGCTCATCTATTGGTTCTTGAAGTTTCTCATTAACACAGATGGTCCAAAAGACCTGGCTGGGTTAATGGCTGCAATGCAGAAACAATATGCTCACAAAACAAAAAGAGGAACCACACAAAGAAAGAAATATACTACAGTATTCTTTATTATTACATACCCAGTCCATTCTTTTGTGAAGTACTGCTATGCATCGTCTACCATCTATCCAATTAATGTCTGTTTACTTTAATGACAAGGTCTCAAGCATTCTAAAAGGAAATATGTCTTAAATAGCCATATGGCAGGACTGATTTCCCTCCAAGCACTTTACCTCAAAAAGCCTCCATCCTTCGCTCTCGCCTCAACATTTTTTAAAATGTGAAATGCCAAATCTAATCTAATTCTAACCCATTGAGCCACCAAGTTATCAGGAGTCCGATTAATAGGTCTCACTTTAATCCTACTCGCTTTTTACCAAAAATAGACATGGGAACAGACATAGGCAAGGTGACTGTACTATGAAAACATTTGTTTTACCCATTGCTTAAGGTTTTGGACTTATATAAGTTAAGTACGCTTCTGATTAAGACCAAATTTAAAACAATTTTGATCATGTTTCAAAAACATACTGCAATACTCTTTGCCTCTTGCATTATATTTACAGAATACTATGTTCTAAGGTCCAAGGTCACACACTGAAGTAAGCGGATCAGTCAGAATCCATAGTGCACTTCACACAGAAAAAAACCCGAGTGATCTTCCATCAAGAGACATTCAGGGGTGTGATTGCTGTATTCAACTCACTGTTCCTTCTCTGCTTGCTTTAACTTGTGGGTTTATTAATGAGATGATCATTCTTTTAATATAATAAAGAGTGTACTTTTTAGCTCTCTGTTTCTCTGTTGCTGCAGGCCCTTACTCATTCTGCTAATTTGAAAGACTGCTCTGTTCTACTATTTCCTTCCATTTGTCTTTCTTAGAGACTGTCTGTGTCACGAAGGGTGAAGGAGTCGGAGGCAAACGCGACGTGCGGGACAACCAGGTTTATTGTAACTGAATAAACTGAA
>JAUZSU010128019.1:0-17155 GCA_034780255.1 Parotocinclus maculicauda | reverse complement strand
AGATTAAGAATTAGTGTTATTAGTATTATTACTCAGATTAAGATTAAGGGTTAGTGTTATTAGTATTATTACTCAGAATAGGATTAAGGGTTAGTGTTATTAGTATTATTACTCAGAATAGGATTAAGGGTTAGTGTTATTAGTATTATTACTCAGATTAAGAATTAGTGTTATTAGTATTATTACTCAGATTAAGATTAAGGGTTAGTGTTATTAGTATTATTACTCAGATTTAGATTAAGTGTTAGTGTTATTATTATTATTACTCAGATTAAGATGAAGGGTCAGTGTTATCAGTATTAATCCTCAGATTAAGATTATGGGTTAGTATTATTACTCAGATTAGGATTAAGGGTTAGCGTTATTAGTTTTATTACTCAGATTAGGATTAAGGGTTAGTGTTATTAGTAATATTACTCAGATTAGGAATAAGGGTTAATGTTATTAGTATTATTACTCAGAATAGGATTAAGGGTTAGTGGTATTAGTATTATTACTCAGATTAGGAATAAGGGTTAATGTTATTAGTATTATTACTCAGAATGGGATTAAGGGTTAGTGGTATTAGTATTATTACTCAGATTAGGAATAAGGGTTAATTGTATTAGTATTATTACTCAGAATGGGATTAAGGGTTAGTGGTATTAGTATTATTACTCAGATTAGGATTAAGGGTTAGCGTTATTAGTATTATTACTCAGATTATTATTTGGAGTTAGCGTCATTAATATTATTACTCTGGTTTGATAAAAAGTGCTGGCTCACGAAAACACATGCAGCCAAAAGTACTGGGACACAAACCCACATTGCCACATTTGAGGAGAGGAGATATTTTGCGCTCTTTAGATGTAGCCACACAGTCCACAGTCACTATGTGAAAATAGTTAGGTGTGTGTGTGTGTGTGTGTGTGTGTGTGTGTGTGTGTGTGTGTGTGTGTGTGTGTGTGTGAGTCAGTCAGAAAGCTGTTGTGGTGACACTCCTGTTGCTCAGAAATTCAGCCAGAGGACAAGGTCATAGTGATAAATACATTTTTGGATACTGTGTTTGCTTCTTTTGCGGATAAAAACATCTGATAACTGCTTGACTCAACCGCGTGTGCGTGCGTGCGTGTGTGTGTGTGTGTGTGTGTGTGTGTGTGTGTGTGTGTGTGAGGCCCCTCCATCCTGTTAACAACAGATTAACATTCTAACGGTCGGCCCCACTCTGACCTCTGGCACTAAAACCGAAAACACACCGTCCTAAAAAAGCCGTGTCACCTCTTTTGCTCTTGTGCTGCAAAACAAAAGTTGTAGGCTGTTAGATCAGACCTTACATACTCCCTGTAAAGGTAATGGCACGGTTCCACGGGATACGGGATATTAGTGTAACACACAAGCTCACAGGATCAGAAGGTTGTGGGTTCAAATCCCAGCTCCGCCAAGTTAAAAGTTCTCTCTTCTCTGTTTTCTTTTCCTCTTACATACCCGTCTGAATTATACTCGTCCTCTTGGCCGCTGCTGTGTCATGACTATTATGAAGCATGACGCAGTAATTGTAGATGCCCCAGGCATGTCATTTTCCTCCCACCTATTCTCTGCGCATCACAAAAGTAAACGCCCTCTGGCTTTTCTTTTTTTTTTGGACTATTTAAGAAACTCTCACCTTTTGCCCCTCTCTTTCCCTGCCTCGTTCCCTTTTGTTCTCTGTTCCTCTTCGTTGATATTAAATGGCAGCCAGTATGAGGACGTGTTACTACGTAGCTCAGGGTGGGAGTAAATGAGCAGTTTGTTCTCCTGGTTGACGTGTTTTTTGGGGACAAATTGGCAGCCTGGAGGGGTTTTACAGCACTGGTCCTCCCGAGGTTAGGGAGTTTTTCCTTGCCACTGTCGCTCTAGGCTTGCTCAGTTACGAGACTAGGTATGGGAACATGATCTAATCTTGTGAAGCTGCTCTCCACCGTAACAAAGTGAAGAAAGACGACCTGTCGGACGCCCTAGGCCTTGACGGTGGCCGTCCCAGGGACTCCCCCGGGGCCACCCCTGCTTACGGTCTTGCATATAAAAAGATGTCAAACAACTGTAAACTTTCACAGCACACACACTGCCATGATGGAGGTCAGGGAGAACTGGGTAAAAGGGTCGTCCGGGGTGGGGCGTGTGTTTTACTATTTACAGAAACCTCATGTCCCATAATATTGCGGGTGACGTGCTGCTCTGACCTTGTGCCCGATAGTTTTCTGGAAACCAAATACGACGTGGGTAACGTCGAGTCATTATTTGGGGATGTTTGAAAGACAGTTAAGGTTAGAGTAGAAGGGGGATAGTTCATATATCATTGTGAGGACCAAAAGACCCCGAAGAGGTCATGAGACCGGACTTATATTACCTTCTGAGGACCCAAAGTCCCTTTGAAAAGATTTGTTTTGTGTTACGAAGGTTAAGCTCAAGTCCCCACAATGACAGAAAAGCACGCGTTTGTGTAAAAAGCAAATTTGTGGTTTTGATATTCATTGTTCAAACGTTCACATAAGCCTGTGTGTGCGGGTCGCCGGTTTATATATCAGTATGAGCGAAAATCTTTTAGAGATACAATTTTTTTTATACCTTGTGGGGACGTTCTGGTCCTCATAAGGAAACCAGATTTCTTTTTAAACCATCAGGGTGTCAATTTTACAGTCAGTTTTGGTATTCATTGTTAAACTTGTGTGTGTGTGTGTGTGCGCGCAAGTTTACATGTCATAATGAGGACCCCAAAGGGATAGAAATATGGCTTTTTTTGGTTATCGGAATGTTTTGATAAGGAAACTCAAACGCAAACGTCGGCTTCCGTTTTCGAAGGACTCGATCGGTTCTTGAGTTCAAGGTTAGTTTTTGGTGCGTCATTAATGGCTGCCGTGCTACGGTGTGTCGGTGGAAGGTCCCCACAAGGACAGAGAACCACGTGTTTGTGGTTTTATTCTATATTAACCAGTGGATTACTGTCGTTATGAGGACTTTCCACTGACCTACAGTGTTAATAATACACCTTACTTTTGAACTTGAGTCACCTAAGACATCATAACACCCCCATGGCCACCCCTGCAAGAGACAGTCAGCTCCCTCTACCCCTTTGGAGTATGAACTTGGAGTATGTTCTGGACACACAGGCAAACGTTTGTGTTAAATCAGTAAAGCGTGTAAAAAGCACATTCGTAGTTTTGATAGTCGTCGATCAAGGTCGTCGGTGCGTTCGCATAAGTGTGTGTGTGTGTGTGTGTGTGTGAGCTCAGGTTTATATATCATTACGAGGACATAAGGACAAGACATAAAGACATACAGATCTTTTCCTTCTTTAAACATTCACTTTAGGTTCCTGAGGTTTATCGATAACGAGGGTCAAGGGTCGTACTGCGCGTCGACGAGAAGGTCCCCGTAATGACGGAAAGGTCCCCGTAATGACGCAAAGGTCCCCGTAATGACGAAAAGACTTTGTGTCTTTGTGTTTAGGCCTTGTCATTCTTGTTAAATGATCAGGGTGACAATTGTGGTTTTGATATGAATTGTTCAAACCTGTGCTTCCAGGTAACCCTTTGTGCGTGCGTACGTGCGTGTGCGCGTACGTGTGTGTGTGTGTGTGTGCGCGGGCGGGCGGGCAGGCGGAATGCTGTTCTGGCCATTGTCCAGGTTTACTGAAGATAGTGTTTCCAGTCCCAAGTACCTGGAAGCAATCTGGTTTGGTGAGTTTCTCTGCGACACACACACACACACACACACACACACACACACACACAAAACACACAACACACAAAAGGACTAGGCTGCACCGACCAACCCAACCGTGGGACGCGAAACGAAACGTTTCCTGGTACTGGACGTGGATCCACGTCCAACTCTCAGGTGCTTCCCGGCCCTCGGCAGGTAAGTTTGCGCTTTCAAGTTTGTC
Organism: Parotocinclus maculicauda; assembly: GCA_034780255.1. Lineage (NCBI taxonomy): Eukaryota > Metazoa > Chordata > Actinopteri > Siluriformes > Loricariidae > Parotocinclus > Parotocinclus maculicauda. Next base: position 13,254 of record JAUZSU010128019.1, on the reverse strand, counting down.
TAGACTTATATTCTTATTCTCTAAACCACACACACACACACACAGACACACACACACACACACACACACACCTCCTTCTTTCATTCATTTTCCCCCTAATCACAAGACAGGAATGTGCAGATTATGTCAGTGAGAGGCAGGTACTGAGACCAGTGCTCATTACTCTCTCTCTCTCTCTCTCTCTCTCTCTCTCTCTCTCTCCCTGCCTCCACCCGTGCCGTCTCGCCCTCCCTCCCTCCCTCCGTCCCTCCCTCCATTCTTGCCAGAGGTAGAGAAGGACGAGAAGGAGCGTCAGCACTCGCAAGGGGAAGCGAAAGAGTTGGGACAGAAACCAAAAGGGAAAAAAAACAAAAGAAGAAACAAAAAAAACAAAAAAAAAGAAGAGAAACTCCGAGTCTTTTTCAGAGCTCGGTTCGTCACGCGGCCGGACAGTCAGCGCGGTGGGACGATGAACACGACCGGATTACTGCTCCACTGACCGAGACGGCCACTTTGACAGCTCCCGAACGTCGCAGGTGCCTCAACCAATCGCTTCCACCGGGGCGCCGCTTTCGCTCCCTTCGCCCGCCCGGGTCCCGTCTCTCTGCTTTTCACCTGCTTCTTGTTTTCCTTCTTTTCCTCGCAGATGGGGCCGAGATCCTGGTGACTTCTGAGACCTTATTTATTATGACAGATTTAAAGTGAACCCTCTCTCTCTCTCTCTCTCTCTCTCTCTCTGTATCTGGTTCTGAACTTTCTCATTCGTTTCTAGCGGTCTAAGGGCGAGGGGCCTCCGAAATCGGTCAAAACTGGGTTGAAAGTTGCTTTCCACAGCGTATGTGTGTGTGTGTTGTGTAACTGCACTCAGGGGTGTGTGTGTGTGTGTGCTGTAATTTAATGTGTGTGAAAGAGTCGGGTTTCACACCGAGAGATGGCTCAATCTAAGACGGCCCGAAAAGAAGGAAGCATGCGAGGATCAAACGCTGATTAAGCATTCGCAAGCTCGACTCGCATCCCTGCGAATTCGCACCTGCGTAGAAGGCGTTTCTTTATTCCTTCTCTCGGACAGGAATGAAAATAAACAGCCAAAAACATTTTGAGCTTTGCAAAAGAGAGCAAATCGATCTTTATCCCCAGAGCAGCAGTACGCCTATTAAATGATTCGGTTACGGAAACGTCCCCAAAACTTTTCTCCAGACCAGTTACTCAGGCAGTCAGGATCGTTTTCACCTGCCGTCTTTGGGGCTTACAAAACTCAAAAAGCCTAAATTAATCCTGGCTTAATCCTTACCGGAGTGCTTATAGTTATATATAGTTATAGATGTTCATCCGTCTTGGTGGAATCCCGTCTTTTAGCCTTGCAGACCTGGATAACCCGTTCGTCCCGGCTTCGGCGAGAGTCCGTTTGACCAGGATCTCCCGACCGAATCCGAACAGACACCAGACTCTCGCAGAAGCCACGTCGTCCGGGTTTCGAGGACCTGCTGGCCCGCCTAGGGAAGGGGCGCGAGACGGGAGCTGGTTAATCCAAAACCCGCTTTAAGTAATAACGGGTCTCAATGTTTCACGCAGAATCTGTTTTATGTTGACGAGTTCTTACGAAAACGGAAAACGCAGAGAAGATTATCTGCCAGTTCGGTTTTCTTTTCGTTTTATGTTTCTGACGGGAATCCTACGAGTAACCGGATCGTCTCCGGCGTTGGACGTTCCTTCTGGAGCGAGCTTAACGACAAGGAGAGAGGAAGACGGTCGAATACGATTAGCGTCGTGAGGCAAAACGGGATTTCTCGCGCTGCCATGGATAAGCAGATACAGAAGAAGTGTGAAACTGTTTTACATGTGTGAGAGACGACCTGTTCGGAACGAAAAGCCACAGTTAGGAACCTTACACCGAAATCAAAGTTTTCTCACTGGTAGGCTTAGGACGGTCCTGTACACACAACACGGCATTAGGTCGTACCACTTTGTGTTCCAAAAAAAGCTCATGATCTCAAAAACATGGCCCACATCCTTATTCCTCTCTCTCTCCCTCTCTCTGTTTTGACACTTTTTGCTTCTCACACACCCCCGTGAGCCGTTTTAACGTCCCCAATACGTCCCGTGGAGCAGGGATCTTTTATACAACTTGAAACGCTTACCGAAACCCCCCTCCGAAAAACCATTTTTCGCCATTCAGAACTGCGGTTCCCTTTTCCGTCAGCAGGGGTCGCTCGTAAGGCCGCTATTTCCGTCATTCAGATGTGAATGAGATCTACTGTGGATTCATGTTTAGAGATCAGACTGAAAGATCGGACGTTTTTATACTTTTGCTTCGGTGTCTCAGGTTTATTAGGTGTTTTATTAATCAGCTGCGGGAATATGGCAATGGAAAATCCCCACCAGGATAGAAAGGCAAACTGTGTGTGTGTGTGTGTGTGTGTGTGTGTGTGTGTGTCCCTCTGAGGGGAATGTTTGGGTAAGTTCCTGCCGTTAGAAAAGGGTCACAGGTTACGACCAAGAACCTCCATCCAGCTGCTTGGCATTGTGGGGAGTGTAGTTGCAATGCTTGCGCAAGGGTCAAAACGACATGTGTTTGGACCTGCCGTGTCTCTGTGTGTGTGTGTGTGTGTGTGTGTGTGTAATCAGGTGACTGTAGGTTCCAGTGTTTCTAGTGTAAATAGTGCATTGTTAAAACGTGTACCTATGTTTGTTTGATAACACCTCGAAAGAACAGGTAATGGTCGTGTTTGTGTTTCTGTGCGTCCGTGTGTGTGTGCGTGTGCGTGTGTGTGTGTGTGTGTGTGTGTGTGAGCGAGAGAGAGAGTTAGAGAGAGTGAGTGCGTCTAGGCATGCGATCCGATAGATTTGCGTTTCTTAGGTTTGTCGTACGAACTGAGGAAGGCGAACGCGGGTCGGGGATCACCCCGGGGGCGCTGCACCTCTGGCCGGGGGCGTGTACGTACACCCCGGGCGACCGTGACGAGGAAAAAAGATTAAACGAACAAATAAATAAACTAAACAAACCCCTTTCTAACGTCACGCAACAAATGGGGTTACTGCTCCGGAGTCCGGCTGTGGTGCGCTTTACACCGGGACAGGCCTCTGGTCGATTGTTTGACCATGGATAGGGGTGTCCACATACATTCGGGACACCCTTTTGGATCCCTGTCGCGCGCGAGGTGTGGATTCGGTCCGTAGATGTGACGTGTTTAAAAAAAATAATAATAAAAAAAAAGAACAAAAGATTGGGACGGCGGGGGGTCACTTTGGCACCTCGGTCCTTTTAGTCATGTGACCGGTCATGCGACCCCTCCAGCATGACATTAACCCTGAGAGACATCTGGACCACAGTGTGTGTCTGTGTTTGTGTGGGAGACAGCGAGAGAGAAACAGGATCTCTCCCCTTTCCCTTCTGCTTTTCTTTCCATCTTTTCCTCTCTCTCACACACACACACACACACACACACACACACACAGTGCATACCTGCACTCCCTGCCTACAATGAATGCATTCTTCTTCTGGACCGTTGAGGTGTGTGTAAAGTAGGCCTGTCCTCGGGATAGGTGGTCGTTTAGCAGGAGGACGGACGGACGCGAGCTGAAACGCGATCGTCGGCCATCCCGGCGTCCGGACCGTCGACGCCTAGGTCTCCGTCTGGCGCCCTACGAATCCGTTTTTGCCCACTTTTAGGGGTTGCGGGGTACGATTAAATGCCAGGGCGTTCATACAGAAAACAAAGGAGTACTACTTACAATAGGACAGGTCCATACTCTTATGAATGCAGTCTCTAAACACATCCACCAGGTTACGAACACACACACACACACACACACACACACACACACACACACACACGTTCCTTACTTTTCACTCTGTTAGTGTGTTTTCCTGGCGCCGGTGGCTCAGACACAGCAGTGATGCCGGAGCATCTTAGCTCCAGCAGCACTGCTGCACCCGCACCGCATCCAACCAAATACTACGTAATCTGTGCTGGTCATGCAAGGAGTTTTGAGCGTTCTTTTTAGCGTGTTGTGCTGGTACGAGCGGACCAGATACAGCCGTGCCTGCCGGAGTTGTTTTATTTATTTATTTATTTGACCTCAGTGTCACTGCTGGACTGAAAATATGGCCCCTAAAGTAGCTCTTTTCGACGTTTCGGGCGAACGCGAGGCCCGGTTTCGTTCCCTTCCATTTGTCTGAGCAGATGGCGAGTGTCCTGCAACCAGGCAACTTTCGGGCCACTCTGCTCCGTACGTTCATGGTATGCAGTTCTCAAAACGCAGGCTGCAATTCTGCCCCGAATTCCCACCAGACTGGAACTTTCCACTGCTGGTAGACCCGTATGGTCGTACCCCAGCCACTTCCTTCACGCTATGGCCTTTGGCACGCCCTGCTGCTCACAAAAATTAGGGGATACTTCCGAACGAAATGTGCCATAATTAAATATTTTTGTCAGCAGTGTGTGGACGAGAGAGTAAATCTGGGGTTTTATGTCTAATTCTGTGTTTCCTCCTTCTGTCACTCACACACACACTCACACACACACACACACATCAGATGAACTTGACTCAGAAGGTTACGCAGCAGCATTAGACATTTTTCCTGACTCTGTCTAATCAAGTGACGCTGAACGTGTGTTTAAATAGCATATTTATGCCGGACGCTTCAGGGTGCGAGTTGAACCGGATTTTCCAGTTTCCCTCTTTGAGTTTCTAAATAATGCCGTGTCTGAATCCTCAAGGACCAAACACACACACACACACACACACACACTTCCTATTCTATGTCGTACTCTTTGATTCATCTTTGCCTGGTCACATTAGAAATGAGTAAACGCTTCGTTCACTGGTTCCCTCGTTACAGGAAGCTCCAATAGTTGTTTCGAGGTGCGACACGTCCCTTTAAACCGTGCCACTCTGCTCCGTACGTACATGGTATGCAGTTCTCGGCAAAGTGTTCAATTCAAACCGTCGGATTAAAAGGCGTGGACCAAGGTATTTTAAAAAAAAAAAAGGTTTCGAAAGTCCGTCGTCATCCTGAAATCGTCCTGTTTTAAGCTGTCTTTGAATACTGATCTTGGACATGTACACCCCCCGTCCCGGTCGGTTTGCGGTCGTTGCCCCCGGACCGCGCCGATTTGAAAATTTGAACATTAAAAATCTCCGTTTAGTGCCGCAAACGACGCGTCAGCACAGACCGAACGGATCAGGCTGATGCTGGTGGTGTAATGGTATAGGGCGCACATCAGGCACCTTAATACCGACCGACCGGGCGTTCTTTAGAACCTCACAGCACCGTGTGCACCCCCTTACGACCACTGACGGCTTGCTATATTAGGACGACGCGTTATCAGGAGAGCGTAGATACCGTTCGGTAACGTTTCCCTGTTTTGTCTTCAGACGGCCCGCCGGCGAGCGCAATGTCAACCACCGCGATAGGGTCCGAAAAAGGAAACGGTTCTCAAGGCTTGTTTACACTGCAGCTGAGCTCCCCGGAGTTTCACGCCGTCTCCCAAACTTGCTTTGCCGCTTCGTTTTGAGTTCGAGTCCCGCTCGGGGTCAACGCCATCAGCCAGTGACCCAGAACAGGAACCTCCACGATGACCTCCGTCGTTTCCCGTCAACACGTCCTCCGCTCTCTTCTTGCCCCTCCCTGCTTTGGTCCACGAAATAGATCACCGATTAGCCGTCATCATGTGACCCGTCCGTGACTGTGCAGAAACGCAGCCGAAAGCCCAACCTTTCTTAAATAATCCGATGACCTCGTTAATTATTGATTCCATCCCTAACACACTGTGTGTAAGAATTATGTTCCTGCACTCTCTCTAGCTTTAAAATCTCCAGCCATCAGACGACCGACTAAATGCATTATTAATACAAAACATGGGCGGTTTCGTTGACTTTTAGGCAGGTTCAGTGGCTAATATTAGTGCTCAGTACTCCGGTTTCCTCCCACAGTTCAAATACATGCGTGTTAGATTAATTGGTGTCTCTAAAGTGACCCTTAGTGTGTGCCCCGTCTAGGGTTTTCTTGCCCTTGCGCATCATCTAACAGCAGCTTTACAGCATTGTTATTATTATTATTATTATTATTATCTTAAAAGACCAATCCCAAATTGTCGCAAGGGCGACAGTGGCAAGGAAAATCCCTGAACGTGGAAGGAAGAAACCTTGGGAGGAACCAAGTCTCCTACTCGGGAGGCCTAGATGCTCACTTAGTTAAGTTTGTATTATTTTTTAAATAGTTTTGTGCAGCTTTGTGATATAAATTCTCTACTTTTTAGCTGTATTTCCATACATAACGATGTGTGGTCATATATTAATCATCTAAGGGTCCAAATCAGCCTCTTCAGACTTCAGGTCGTTCTTGGTTTTCGTACGAAATGAAAGTATTGACGTTTTCTCAGAAGTGGCCTCATTGTGGCTTCATTCCTCCAGCGCCGTGGTCAGTTTTGGCCGATTCGGCATTTTCGGCCCTGGTTTCGGTCATCTGACTGGCTTTGGGTTTCAGAACGCTACGGCTGGAGAAGGGGGTTCCCTTACGTACCCTTTAAACCGTTCTGAACGGTCCAGTCCGAGCCGAATACAGCAGCTTGGCCCAAGACGGCAACGCAACAGCGGCAAGGAAAATCGATACGTCTGTAGTTATTACGGTTATGCTTTATTCATGCGGTAATTCTCACTATGGGTTGGAAGATGAGCTCCTCGTGTCGGCTAGAGCGCTGATATTAGACGCAGTCAAGCGCAAAGGCAGTTTTGCCTTATTAAGTCTGTGTTCGTTAAGCTCAGGGTGATCCTGGTCTAGAAGATCAGAATCGTGGCGCTTTCATGCTGGATTTAGTCGCCATCCGGAGTAGGTCACCTAGTGCACTCTGCGTCTGAGAGAAAGCTATTTGGGATCGACCCGACCCGGACAAGACAAACGTGTGCCCTAAACCTTAACCACCGAATTAATTTTCGTTCATAACTTTAGAACCGAAAGAGATCTTGTAAATCCGATTCCACGAATCGATCTCCGATACGATTCTGACCTTCTTTGATATCCCACACGCCCACCTTCCCATTGGTAAAACTCGCCCTCGGGCCAGTATGCCAGCCTTCAAGTTGGCATATACCACCCAGATCCCACTCACTGGGGTATTCAGACATGGCATGTACTTATATCACTAGAAATAAACGAAAATAGTCCGGATTTAAACTTTGCCAGGTCAGATCGTGCGCACTTGAAGCAGGTGTACCTAATGTAGTGGCCGGGGAGCAGGCACTTTTGCTTCTTTATCTCCGTCGTCACGCCCTAGGACTTTGCTCCCTCTCTCGAAATCCTGGAAGGAGAGGGAGCCGGGGTAGGAGGGGGCACCTTGCCTTTGCCCCACCCCTGCTCAAGCGTTGAGCAAACACATCACCACCTCCTACACACACTCCACTGTGCCGTACCAGCGTGTCCGTGTGTGTGCCGTCACAGGGCGAGAGAGAGAGAGGGTGAACGTTCAGGTGAGGAGCCTAGAACCGGTGCATGGCCGTGTAGACGTCTCACCTGAGGAGGCAGGTACGCTGTCACTTCGGCTTTGGGGTGCACGAGACCCCCCCTGCAGCGTTTGTGTTTTAGGGGTGTGGGAACAGGGGAATTTGCCTAGATAATTATACTTTGCCTGTTTGTGTTTGTGTTTGTGTGTTTGCCGTTGCCCCCGTTTTTCGGCTGCCCAGATTTGACCCTAGATTGTGTCGTCCCGATGGTGATGGTGGCCGTTGGACGGTGCAGCAGTCAGGTGTTTACAGTTAGGGTGGGCCCTGTACGAGTGTGTGATCAGTGAGCAGTCGTGTGTTGTCTCAGACTTTGTGACAGGTGCTTCTAGGGGCCGAGGATTTTTCGAACCGTTTCCAACGATAAGAACAGTTCTGCAGGGTCGTTCTGACGCTTTTGTCGTATTTCGATCAATAATCCTAAACGAAAGATACGATACAAGACGGACAGTCTCGTTTTTGTATCGTTTTTCTCGCGTAAAACTTGATTAAAACTCGAACCGGGACGCGTTTCTTTCCCGCTTTTCAAACGACTGCGTCGCCAGAGTTTTGCTCGTGCTACTTTTCCGTCATTCAGACGTGAATTATAAACATATAAGACGTTTTTCTGTCAGCAGGCGTCGCCGGAGTTTGCTCGCGCCAGTTTTTCCGTCATTGTGACCTGAATAAGGAATGTATAAGTCATATTTTTCCGTCGGATGTGTTACCAGAATTTGCTAGCACCAGTTTTCCGTCATTCAGACGTGAATTATAAACATATAAGACGTTTTTTCTGTCAGCAGGCGTCGCCAGAATTTGCTCGTGCCAGTTTTCCGTCATTGTGACCTGAATAAGGAATGTATAAGACGTTTTATTCCGTCTAATGTTGTTACCAGAGTTTGCTTGTGCTACTTTTCTGTCATTCAGACATGAAATATAAATATATAAGACTTTTTTTTTTATTTATCGTCAGATGTCGTTACCAGAGTTTTGCTCGTGCTAGTTTTCCGTCATTCAAATGTGAAATATAAATTTATAAGACTTTTTTCTGTCAGCAGGCATCACCACTTTTCTTGTGCCAGTTTTCCGTCATTGTGACCTGAATAAGGAATGTATAAGACGTTTTTTTCCGCCAGTTTTCTGTCATTCAGACATGAATTATAAATATATAAGACATTTAAAAAAATTTATCGTCGGATGTCGTTACCAGAGTTTTGCTCGTGCTAGTTTTCCGTCATTCAGATGTGAATTATGAATATATAAGACTTTTTTTTATTTATTTATTGTCGGATGTCGTTACCAGAGTTTTGCTCGTGCTAGTTTTCCGTCATTCAGATGTGAATTATAAATATATAAGACATTTTTATTTTATTTATTGTCGGATGTTGTTACCGGAATTTTGCTCATACCAGTTTTCCGTCATTCAGACGTGAATTATAAACATATAAGACTTTTTTCCGTCGAATGTTGTACCCGAGTTTGCTCGTGCTACTTTTCTGTCATTCAGACATGAATTCGAAGTATATAACCCATTTTTGTTCCTTATTAATTTAAATAATTCTTAGCCCCCGAATAAAGCGAACAGATGTGGATGGGATGACCGTTAAGCGGCGTTTACTCCATAAAACCTTGTCGCTGCGTGCTCCGTTTGAATTTGAAGCGCGTGACTTATCACATTTTTTATTGCTCACATTTATTTCTGTAGCGCTTTTTTACACAATGTGAAACGCCCTAAAAAACCCTAATAAAGAAACCCTTTGGAAAACCAAAACACAAGTAGAGACCAGACCTGTGTGGGTAGGCTAGATAATAACGAGTTTGTAAGTAATTAATAGTTTAAATCTACGTGTAAAAATCTAAAGATACAGTAATTTCTACGTTTTAGATTTGGTTCACCCTGAAGTAAAGTCCAGGAGTGTAAACAAGCTCCCATTTCAGTCCCGTGATGCAGAGGCTTTACAGAAGGAAGTGAAAGAGATTCTATAAATGGGTAAAATTACATTTGCTTGTTTTTGATATTTAATCAATTAGCATTTAATGATTCTAATTTATTAAAGTAGGATTTTTTTTAACTGAAGTATGGGTCACCCCAACAAAGAACAATGAAACTTAACGAGTGCAGTTCAAATATGAATAACTTTCAGGAAATCATAAATGTTTAAGCCATGTGAGAGGGATTGGTTACAGGGATGAAGCTAATATTTTCAAATTTCAGTTTTTAAAGGCGTCCTAAAAACAGGATCGTGTCTCTTTCACGTCGTCTACTAAAAAAAAAAAAAATCACGAGCGATGTTTATTTTTCGGGGCATAAACACTGTCAGATATGAAACAAATCCTTCTAGCCAGTCACTGGAAACTCTGATACTAGCAGGATGAGCTGTTCTGCCCGGCAACGGAGCTCTGATTGGCAGAAATTCCAACAGGGTCTGGTGTGAAGGACTTTTTTGTTGTCGTCCGTAAAAAAAAGGATGGTGCAAACATGGGAACAATTCAAACCTCATATTTTTATGTAACATAGTCGCATAGAAGCGTATAAAAAAAAAAAAAAGTTTTTTTTCCCCAGAACATTCTGTCACGACGAGTGCGTTCTGGGTAAGGACAAGGCCGCCCTCTCACAGGCCTGATTGAAATTTCGACGAGCGATGGTCAGGTTTGCTTGACGACTTTCACTCGGACCCATGTAAGGCCATTTCCTTTGCCCAATCAGATCGCTGTTCTTAGCTTGAGCGAGCCTGAGGAATGTACGAGTGTGTGTGTGTGTGTGTGTGAGACACACACACACACACACACACACAGGTATGTGGCTATAGAGAGTATCAGCCCATATTTTTGATTCGTTCTTCCCGATTGGCCCCCCTGACCTGCCCAGGTTCCTCTTGTTCGTCCGTTGATTGTGATTTTCGGGGTCTGGTTTCCAGTCACCCCCGGCGTGTCTCACGGTGAAACGGAGAACAAAGGGATACATGTAAGGCATGAAAAAGGTCGCGTCCGACCTTGGGACGTTCTGTTTCGTCCAAGTTTGCTGACAAACACCCTGGACGTCCTCAAGATTTTTAACAAACTAGCAAAACGGCGAGTTGTGCCCATATGAAATACGTCCACTCCTCTCCTGCTGGTTCGTTTTCTTTTTTTGTGTGTGTGTGTGTGTGTGTGTGTGTGTCGGGGGGGGTGTTTGTTGTAACCCTTTTATAAGTTGATGGTGCTGAGTAAGGACGCTGCAGATCACATGGTTTCGGAGCTATTACTCTTTAGCCAGGTCAGAGTTAATCTGCAGCGTACGCCTATCACTTCTTTATCGCTCGTTAACCTTTAGTCGGCTTTAGGAGCACGGCAGGTTCCTTATCTGAGTCCAAGTCACTCACGCAGCGCGTGCGTCTCCCTCGCTGGGCCAGGCCACGGTCCCTCGCGGACGCCTGCTGTTTGGCGTCGACGTTTAAATCGTTACCAAAACCGGCTCTTCTGGTTCCCGGCTCCCTCGAAACTTTCTCGGCGATCAGATAAGATCGAGAAGATTTCTAAACAAGCGACCGTGCAACACGCGTTTATGTGACTGGGGTCTCCAAAGGGCCAAGGGGGGCCAGGATTAGTGGTCACGAGCACCTAAAAAGTCTGGTAGAAGGGCTGCCGGGACCACGTTTGGGCGATAATTGGGTGGGCTGTAAAGAGTCAACGAAACGAAGGACCAGAGCGATTTGAAGGTGAAATGCGAACAGGTCTTTTTGTCCGGGAAAACGATTTGGCGTTATCGCGACGTCCGATACGATAAGCGTCGTAAAAGCGTTGATAACCGGCTTCGACGGTTAACGAGGGAGTTCAAAGTTTCTTCAGTCATGCTCCAAAGACGTTTAAGACAAACAATAAAGACTCTTCTGGTCTGTCCTGTCTCGGGGAGGTCTTATATCCCTACACGGACCCCCATGCCCTGACCGTACCCTCAGATCTCTTGGGTCACACCAGGACCAAATGTCCCCAGCAAGAACGCTCACATATAACGAATCCGCCCACGTCAACCAAATATCTACCAAATATCTCAGGGAACTCCCTCATCCCTAGAAGACACCCCCCCCGTGTTCTGATAGTGGTCCACTCATTGTCCTCGACTACACAGCTCCTGAACATGATGGTCCAGATAGCGGGAATCCCATGTCCATTGTTTGCAATGGGGAAAGTCCTGTTTGGTTTCTGTCTCCTCACTGACACTGACTTTCAGTGGAGGGTGTAGGTAGGGGTAAAAGCCATTCAGATTAGCTTAGCGGTTCGGATATGGGCTAATAGCAGGGTGCGTCGTGGGGTCCGGAACGTCCCATAGTTTTTCTCTCCCTTTCTGTGCCGCCCTTTGATCCCGAAAGCCCGCCACGTCCTCCCCCTCCTTCGCTGTGTGCACTGAGGTGTGTGTGTGTGTGTGTGTGTGTGTGTGTGTGTCTACTTAAGAGTCCTTTCTCTTGCCCTCTTAGCTGCTCAGGATTACCTCGGGCTTTTTCGCCGTCTCTCGTCAGGGCCTCGAATAAAAAAGGGACCCGAAGTAAACTTCCCTGCGTTATCGTCCGCTTCTGGCCAAACCTGGCAACCCGGCCGGCCCTCCTCGCCCGTGTGTCCTTGGCAGCCGGTGCTTCATAGGTCAAAATAAAAGACGGCACACTTTTTATGTCGAAGTGCCCATTCCGTGTACACCCCAGAACACCCTGGCCCTGAACGTCTCCGTCCTGCCCCTATCGGTGGCTCCGTTCTTACGGGGGCCGGGCCCGTGCCTGTAGTTGCTGATTGTCCCGATCCTGTCTGGTAGGTCACGGGTCAGGCCTTTCTGTCAATCAGTGCCGTGGATAAGCGTACGCCGGCGCCGGGGTCGTAAACTAGGGTTACTCTTGACCTGCTCGAACATTAACCACGGTGCAAACGCTATGCTGGCGGTCCGGGTACACCCCCAGCGCGTGGTTCATCATGGGATCATCGTAAAAAAAAAAACATTCTCAGCACTAGGCACGTCGCTCAAACTGCTTTTTGAGCATTTAGACAAAATATCCAGTTAGGCCTACCAGTTACGGGTCCTGTCTGGACTGGGAAGCCTGGACTGCTACGGACTCGAACCACACCTTTGCAGTGGAGTGATACCAGGTGATACCAGGGACACCAGAAGCTCAGCGGTAGGTACAGGGCGTCCTGCGGCCCCTCTTGGCAGGGGATTCCAAACTTTTTTTTTCCAAACGGCTTGTTTTTACCCTTGGCTTGCACGGTCGCACACTGAGGTCCACTTTAGAGACACCAATTCACCTAACACCCATGCCTTAGGACTGTGGAAGGAAACCGGAGTAGCCGTAAATAAGGAACGTATAAGACATTTTTTTACGTCAAATGTCGTTATCAGGGTTTTGCGCGTGCCAGTTTTCCGTCATTCAGACGTGAATTATAAACATATAAGACGTTTTTATTTTATTTTTTGTCAAATGTCGTTACCAGAGTTTTCTCGTGCTAGTTTTCCGTCATTCAGACGTGAATTATAAACATATAAGACGTTTTTATTTTATTTATTGTCAGATGTCGTTACCAGAGTTTTCTCGTGCCAGTTTTCCGTCATTCAGACGTGAATTATAAACATATAAGACGTTTTTATTTTATTTATTGTCGGATGTTGTTACCAGAGTTTTCTCGTGCCAGTTTTCCGTCATTCAGACGTGAATTATAAACATATAAGACGTTTTTATTTTATTTATTGTCGGATGTTGTTACCAGAGTTTTCTCGTGCCAGTTTTCCGTCATTCAGACGTGAATTATAAACATATAAGACGTTTTTATTTTATT
>JAUZSU010128008.1:0-17157 GCA_034780255.1 Parotocinclus maculicauda | reverse complement strand
TTGTGCTTTCTTATTAATAAACCCTGTTGTTCTGCATCCTCGTCTCCAGTCCCGTTTATAGAGCAAACTTGTGACAAAGTGTACCTACGATAAAAATTACAGACCTCTCTATTCATTTTAGGTGGGAAAACATGCAAAATCTACAGTGTTTTAAATACCTAATTTCCCCACTGTGTATGTAATGGTTTGCATGTTTGTTTGGTTTTTTTTTTTTTGTTTGTTTTTGTTTTTTATGTAATTAGTGTGAATAGGCCTTTATGTGTCAATTTTTTGTATCAGGGAAAGGGGCAACTGTGGCAATCCTTTCTAGGAAATCTACAAATTACACACAAACACATATACATAAGTTTGTCTGTTTCTTGTTGTTGCACTGACATAATATTATGTATCTATTTATTGCTTCACCTACACTTATCCCTAACCTCAGCAGCCCAAGGCAAATATTTTGACTTAATTATTTTTGGTTAGAGAGAAACATTTTATTTTTCTCTGCCATTGTGGGGACCTTCCAATGACATAGTGATTACTGTAGCTACCGGTAATTAAGTCTACACCTACCCCTAAGTTTAACCTACATCAGTACTGTTACTTTTTCTGTACATAGCCATTTTACTTGTGGGGACCAGCAATATGTCCCCAAAATGTAAAAAATGTCCGAGCTTTCTATCTACCAGATGTAATACATACAACACACATAAACACACACCTTTTAGATTCATTTTCATGTTTATTCCCAAAAATTTGCATGATTAATATCTACACATATAATGGTTATTTTCAAAGCAAAAACAGATAATAAAGCGAATAGTAAAACCAAATCAACCGATTGAATATCATAATTTGTCTGTTAATTTGTTATCTATTCACATATAAAGACATATAAGGTACAGTTATTTGTTTTTTTATGTTAGAAATGTAAGTAATTCCAAAGGGTAGAAAGTTACTATTGCAACAGCATGCAACTTTGCAGTTTATATTAAAGAAGAATATTTGTGCCAGGTGTTCTGCTGTTGTCACTAGTCCCAAAACTGCCTCTTTGTCCTTCTGAAAGTTTGCAGTAATACCAAAAAAGTACTGAAAAAAAGAACTGATGTTAATGATTTCTGTAATGGGTGATTGTGCACTGGTTTACAAACCGTTGTGTACATTATGCTATGGCTTTGGAATTTACCGGTTCATGTTACAGACAGATAAAAATAGGACAGTGTCAGACAATCAGTGTGTGCACATTATCACATTACTGTGTAGGTCAGGGGGGCCAGTGTATTAATAAAAATTTTAACTGAGAATGAGCCACAGTTGAAACCACTTGATACCTAAGTTTTTAAACAACTACTGCGTGGTATCAGGTGTGGCAGTCATTTTATTGAAAAGAAATGTCAGACTATCCCTTCGGTTCATATTGACAGCATGTATTCCCTTCAGAAAGCTTCATTAATCACTTTTGAAATGAATTTCAATATGAGGTCATATTGCCCACATCAGTGCTTCACCTCTCCTGTGTTCTGGATACCAAATGAAAAAGATCCATCCAAAGTCACAAAGTGAAAATACTTCCCAGTGTGGAGGCTTTCATAGTTGCAAACAGGGTACAATTTTATATTAACTTTAAAGAGAGGTGGGTTGGGGTGGCATGCAGAGAGGGAGGAAGAGGAAGCTTAATGAAAACAGCAGCTATATGAAGCAGAGGCTTTAACAATTAAACAGTAGCACCTGCATGAACCAAACCCAAAAATATACATCACACAAAAATAACAATTTTCTGAAGAGCACTCTGCTGCTTGTTCACTGGCAGTAACACTTCTCTACCAATATCACCATGGGTGCAGTTTGTACTTCAAATGTCTCTTTCAAGCCTTTCACCTTTTTAACTAAAGATGCCAACAAGCCATTGTTTCTAATATAAATGAAAAACAAAATGAAAGCATCTCTGTGTGCTACAGCTATAGTATTATACAAATTTGTGAGGGAGTTTTTATAATGTTCCTGAAAGAAAGTGAGTCAGATGTGTCAGTCCCTGTCTGTTTCCAGGAAACTCAGTCAGCAAGCCAACGCAATTAGAACTCTGACATGGTTTGAGCTTGTGTGTGTGTGTTTGTGTGTGTGTGTGTGTGTGTGCGTGTGTGTGTGTTTGTGTGTGTGTGTGTGTGTGCGTGCGCAAAATGAACTCAAATTTATATTACATTATTCTGTGACACCATACTGTAAAGTAACTAATGTGGGGCACCCCTGGTCTGTTTTACATAAACACAGATGCAACCAATACCCTAAGGAGTGCTGAGACTTGGGTACCTCTGGAAATGTTCAAGCATTATTCCCCTGATGAAAGGTGTATCAGTAGAAAAAAATGTGAACCTAAGGGTGTCAGGATGCCCAGATTCCAGGAAATATAATCCAAGAATAACCACTGGACACCGGGTGCCAGCCAAACTGAATGCTGTAATCTGGACATAAATTCCTGCTATGCATTATGTACAAACTACACTCAGTTCTCATCAATTAGCACAACACACGTAGCTTTGGACTGTGGGAGGAATCCAAAGTACTCAGAGTGAACCCACGCAGACATGGGAAGGACATGCAGACTCCCTGGGATTAAACGTGGGACCTTCTTGCTGTGACCACCCCACCTTGTATGTGTTGCACTTTGTATGTGTCTCGGATGTGTGTATTAAGTTGTTTCTGCCTTGCCATAGTCTGCCGAGCCTTTGGGATCAGGACAGGTACCATTCACATTACACGACACCAAAGAAGCCTGTCTCCACATTACAGTAACTATATAGAAATAACTACAAACAAGTGCTTGTGGTGCTCTGCTGGTGCAGAGGTCAAACATGCCAACTCGCCACTGCTTGACCTGGTTTTGAGTCCTTGCAGTGTCATTTGTCATTTGTGCAGACACACAACTGTGTCTAAGGGAGGGGTAGCTGTTTGGAACTCTTGCAGTGCTGCAATAGCACTGTGTGTATCAAATATCCACACAAGGATGGGATGATCTGCTATTTTTTACATTGTGGGTTCTGCGCCTTTTATTTAAAAAATCCAAAAGAGTTGCTTTAGTTCTCTATGGTTAAGGTTAGGTGCAGTTGTAGCATTTAATGAGCTACAATAATGTTATGTCAGTGGAAAGTCCACTGATTGATAGAAAGACAAATTTGGAGTGTGTGGCCGTGTCACACAGGTCTTACTGGAATAAATATTTTAGTATTGACAATTTTTAGCAACATATTACAGACTTTATGTTTAATCTTCCTCCTCCCAATATCACAAATACCTCCACCAAACTGCTCTTGAATCACACCCAACCTCAGCCAGATTCACAATGCCTATTAACATTTGTATACAGGAAAAAATAAACAGCTGCCCCTTACAAAGGTTTTTATTTCCACACCATAAACGGCAAAAAAAGTTAGTGTTATTTCAATTGTACCATTAGTAAGCAGTAGGGGTGGGCGATACAGCTTTAAAGTAATATCACAATATTTTAGGGTACTTTTGCTATAACGATATATTTGGTGATATATTGGTGATATATAACAACATACAATTGCAAGAAAATATATTTTATACTTTAAAATACCTGACTTTTTTTACTTTCCTTGTACTCAGCTACATGCTCCTGTTTGAGGTGAAACAGATTAGATTTGTCGTTACAGACCTTTTGCATAGTTTATAGTTTACAGATTATAGTTTGTTGTAAATCTTATATATGAACCAAAACCACCTCCACACTATCGAAGTCGCTCCACTTTTTAGGACAAACTCCTCTACCGCAGAGCCACTTGTTGCTCTACCTATGAGTCACGTAATGGAAGTACGACATACTCTGTGTAAATACATTATGTCATTACGTAAAGACGTCAGAATATCCCAATACGGATGTTTTATATCGTCTAAAAATTATACCAGTATTATCGCAAGTGATACGATATGGCATACCCTTAGTAAGCAGCAATGAATGTGCTATTAACAAGCTAGCACAATATAAGACTTATAAGACTTACAAACACATTGAAGATTTCAAAGTATAATCTAATTATCATTATCAACAAATTCATAGAAAATATCAATAAATATTTATTTCGAAACTATGCACTTGTAAATAATGTACAACCATAATTACCCAATCAATGAAGCTGCATTATATAGACAAAAGTATTGATACTCCTGCAAATTACACATACAGGGCTTTTACGATATCCTGTTCTAAATCCATAGACATTAATCTAGACTTGGTCTCCCTGTTGTAGTTTAAAAAGCTGGAAGAATAAACTGTCCAAAATGTCTAGGTATGCCCAAGAGTCCAGTTGTTGCATGCTTTACATCACTCCACCCTACGCTTGGCAGATATAAGGCATGCATGCAGCTGCATGACCATGGAAACCCATGCTATTAAGCTGCCAGTTTCAGATTGGGTTGGGACCTTTTAAGTTATTGAATCAATGCATTATACATACATTATGCTCCTCAGCAATCGGTGACCTGCTCTGTGACTTTATGTGAACTACCACTTTGTGGCTGAGTTGCTGTGGGTCATGAAGGGTTCTGCATTTCAATAAAACCACTCACAGTTGATCATTGAATATCTAGAAGGGAAGATATTTTAAAAACTGACTTGGTGCGATGGTGGCCTCCTATTACATTACTGCTGTCAAATTCTTTAGATCAACCTGTTCTTTCACAACTGTTGTGCATGGCTGGGTGCTTAATTTTTTACACCTAGCAATGGGACTAGATGAAACCCCTGAATTTAATGATTAAGTGGTTGTTCCCAATACTATTGTACATTATCTCTATGTGTAGATGTTACTTACAGAGGTGGTGAGAATTGAAATTAAGGACAGAGTTTTGATATGCTCTGTGGCAGTCCTGCTCTAGGAATTGTCCCCTACAACAGTACCTACATTTGCCTATGGGGTTACCAAGCAGCTCTGTTGGTGCAGAAATTTGGTGATTTGTTGGATTGCATTGATTTTTCTGTCTATTTGGAACGATGGCATAAACCATTTAATAATTAAAGCACAACTTGTGTGTTCAAAATGGCATTTGAATCAGTACATTGGTCCCACAGTCTGCTGCATTGAGTTATGAGCATAGATTTCATTCAAATCTTAATCAGAGACAGCTAAAAGTTGATACAGCTGTCCCAAATCGATACATTTGACAATGTACTTACCTGGTGTGTATGTAAGTAAGTAAAAGAAAGAGAGCAAGAGGAAGAGAGAACCTTGGGACACCATTATATTAGTAGATTAGTAAGGTATAAAGACCATATATAATACATTGTCGATGATTGAGCCTAAACATGTCAAACTTGTATTTGTCGCTGTGTAACAGTCTTTTCCATGGTTTTTGTGGACGTTTTGTGAACTTTAGCATATCTTAGCCTTTTTGCACTTCAGGGCACTCCTTCAGGGAACAGGGCATCCTGGTGAAGCTAACAGCCACTGCTATTGTTTAAGTGTACAGGGAGTTAACTTACTTTACTTCATGTTTTTAATACTGCATACATATTTCCAGTATTTTCTGGTTGTATTCTAATAAAGAACAGACTGAGCAACAAATATATATGCTCATTGTATTGTTACTAAAACAATAGTATATCTAATTTGATGACATTTGCTTAGTACTTGTTAAGGTTCCTACCTTTTCCCTGTTACAGAGCAATCAGTGAGGCAGCTTATAACCAGTTTCTGGTCAACGACCTGATGATGAACACCTGTGTCTCCCTCTATTTAAGTGGGAGTTCTAGCAGTGTTCATTGCCAGGTCGTTTCACTCCACCATGAACTCGCTGCGCGGCTAACCACCGGTGCGTAAATGCCTCGACACGCTGCACGTCTGCACCATCTTAACGTTCAGTTGGTAACATCCGGGGGCGTTTAGAGCTAAAGGATGTGTACAAGGGAAACCTTGGAGGTATTTAGCCATTTTAGGGAAAGATCCAGGTTTCCCTGTTCCGTCCCAGCCCAGTTCTTATCAAGCCTCAATTCAGCCAGCTGCACGCCTCCATTTGAGACGTGCCCCGGCTCCTCTTCTTTGTGCGTTACTGCACGTTCAAACTCACGCTTGCCCTCTGGCGCTCCGGAAACGCCTCTGTGCCTCTCGATTTGGGGAGCATCCCAAATCGGTGCACTTTCTCGCGCTACAAGCGCGTACGAGCTCCGGCTCAAAACACTGAAACATGGTGGTGGTAGCATCATGCTATGGGGATGTTTTTTAGCTGCAGGGAAAGGATGACTAGTTGCAATTGAAGGAAAGATAAATGCAGCAAGTACTGACATATCCTGGAATAAACCTCTCTGTTTTTAAATAAATTTGCAAAAATTTCTACATGTTTGTTTTTTTCTGTCAATATGGGATGCTGTGTGTACATTGAGAAATAAAATTAACTTTTTAGATTTTAGCAAATGGCTGCAATGAAACAGAGTAATACATTTAAAGGGGTCTGAATACATCCTCACAGTTTGATTGCTTTGTTTTGTCCTTGACAGTTCCTGGATCTCCTGCTTACCTCAGAATCACACATCAAAATATGGACATTTTGACAGTAGAGTGGGGTCCTCCTGTGGAAAGCAATGGTCACCTCACCGGATATATGCTCAGTTACCAGGCCAGTAAGTCTAAGTTTGATAAAGAGATTTCTAATTTCAACTATTAAAAAATCTTGGTACATGTTCCTACCTGGTCCTTACATCAACAAGCACATCTGATGCATTACTTCAGTTTCCATTATTCTTTTCACAGTCAATAGCACTACTGAACTTAAAGAGATCACCTTTCCGGCGAATGAAACAAGTGTTACTCTGGAAAATCTTGAATACAGTACAAGCTACAAGTTTTACCTTAACGCCATGACAATTAAGGGCTCAGGGCCCAACATTTCAACAGTGATCACAATCATGGATGAAGGTGAGCTACAGCTATAAGATTTTCTATAATACATGAAATATTTGGGAAAATGAATGTGAAGTGAAAATACAGATTATTTTAACCCTTAAACAGGATTTATTTTGGGATTATGCACATTACATGACAGCTGATCATTCAGTAACTCTGCATATATGTACATATAAATGCACATCAGTGAATATATCTACTGTAAGGGTTTGTACCTTATGCACTAATCAGCGCTAGTTACTACCAGCTGTGGCACTCACTATTTAAACGTTCCAAACACCACTCAGTATTGCAGTCCCGTTTCAAAATGCACAGCCTACAAATGGCAGAAAAATACAAAAGCTAAAGAATCATAAATGGATTAAAAGGATTCCATCTTAAGTTTATTGGTTTGTTTACTTTATTTTAAAATATTCTTTATTCTATCTGCTCACCTGTTCCTGTTTAGGGGTTAAATTGAATATGATCTGTTCTGCTTTTGTGGATGCTGTTATACTGTAGTGCCCAAAGAAAATCACATTGCCATGCTAAAATCATTACCATTTATCACATAATATCCTAAAAATTTAAATAAATATTTTTTTCCAGCTGTGTTTACACATGAGCTCTCAAAATAAGTATAAAAAACTCAAAATAAAATAACAAATGATTACTTGGTAAGAATGTAAGCCAATCTTCTTCTGCCTTCCTGAGTTTTTTCATTACTTAAATGCAAAATGTATAAATAAAGCTACATTTTAATGTGTTTTGATTTTAGGCTGTAAAATTGTTTTTCTAAAGGCACTGTATGATCCCTGACTGCACTTATTGCAACGTGTTAATGTTGTTTTTTGTTGGAATAATAAGTACCAGATATAAACCTTTGATTAATAGGTATTCTATATAAAACAGGAACTGCCAGATATTTAGAAAATCTCACATTGCATTTTTTTATTTGGGTTATAATTAGTATGAAGTTTTAAAACATTTATTAAAATTTATTCAAACTAATGATTGGTTTTAGTAATGAAAAATGAACAGCTCTGAAAATAATTTGGACACTGCAAAATGAATTTGTAGGTACTATATGTGTTTGAGTAAGGTGGAACATTTTTGTTTTACTCTATAAACTACTGACAAATTCCAAATAAAAATATTTATTTGCAGCAACGACAATAACATCTATTTGCTGTAAATGACAATTTGGTTTAATTGAACACCTAATCAGTACCATATTAACTGAAATAAGGTGTGTCTGTGTTGGAATTCACCAGACACTGGCATGGAATTGCTGCCATACATGTGTATATGTTGATTTTAAGAATATCTAGCATGGTATCTTCATTTTTCTCCAGAGCTATAAATTTAGAGAAGAAACTAGACTAATGGTATATACTGTTGATACAAAAAATGAGTTAATTTGTTGACTAGTTCTTCTTTTGTGTACTGTTCTTTTCTGTACTTATATTTGCTAAATAATTTTGATACTAACTATGTTAGGGTTCCTACCTCCCCCGGTGTGTTCAGCCGTCCTCACCGGTCGCCATTACAGAGCCATCGTTAGGACGGCTTAATATCCACTAACTTAATTATGCCCAGATCCCGAACAGCTGCTTCGCGTCCTATAAAGGCGTGGTTTTTGGCGCTGTTTGGGGCCAGGTCATCATCATTCAGACGGGATTCCATCTCCGTTCGGTTCGCGTGTCTGACCATCGTCGCCATTGCGCCCTACCGCGTTCCCTAGAGTTAGTGGTAAAGTCCGGGGGCTTATTAGGGCCGATGGACTGGTATGGGCGGGTAACCCCCAAGGTATTTAGTTCGTTGGGGGCACTTTGAGGGTTTTCCCGTTCCGTACCTGTGCACTCCTCGCACGGTCAGAGCTTGTGCTCTTCGGTGCCTACCTAACCTCACTTCAGCCGGGAGTTTGTTCTGAATAGGACACTTATGCACGCTTGCCCTCACTGACGCTTTGGCTTCCTCTCGCGACCAGGTCGCGTGTTGCTCCCAATTGGGACGCAACCTCAGCGCGCCCCTTTATCCTTTCGGTTTCATTATGTTAGTCTCACCCTTTGCTCTTCATCCCTTTTTAGTTATTCTATATTATTTCCCCATTATTATTATACGACGTGCATACTTGGGTCCAAATAAAAAACCACCACAACTCGTAACAGTCAGGACTTGGAATGGGAGCTCAATATCAGCTACATTCTCAAAAAAGGCCCAGATGTAGATGTACTTTCAGTGCCAACTCAGGAACTACAGTCCTACCACAGGGGCTGATGAGACAGTTCTACCCTGCCATCACTGAACCTGTCTTGTGCACTTCTATCACATTCTGGTTTTGAGCAGCTACAAAACAAGGTAGGAACAGACTGCAGAGAACGATCAGAACTGCTGAAAAAAATCACTGGTGCTCCTCTGCCCAACATCAGGACTTGTACGCTTAAAGAACCAGAAAACTGGCAGAGAAAATAATTTCAGACTCCTCACACCCTGGACACATTTTATTACAGTTTCTTCCCTCTGGCAGGCGATACAGAACGCTGTACACAAAAACAACCAGACACTCAAACAGTTCCTTTCCTCATGCTATCACTCTCATTAATAGCTGATCAATAACACTATGCTGTACATACACATATCATTGCCTAAATGTTAAACATTACTGTTGTTGCTCTAGACTAGATATTATTATATACTGTATGGTCTTATATGATATGTATCTGCATATCTGGACTAGAGAGACACCATCAACCGGAACCAAATTCCTTGTGTAAGCAAACATGCTGGGCCAAATGAATCTGATACTGATAAATATTATTTATGTCATATTCTGATGTTTTGTTTATGGATTTTTAAAATTAATTTTTAATGAACATTGATTAACTTTAACAATGTGCAGCTATTTGCCGCAGCAATTGTGAACTGGTTTTGCCCAGGCAGAGTTGGTTCATACCTGAAGCCACGGATGACTGAGGGACTTGTCAACACTGAAGCGTTTCCTCATCTTGACTTGAAGCAGGTTGTTGATCAAATCGATTGCTGCGAGACAAAGATAGTTTAGGTTTCCTATCTACAAGCATTTCTGAGCTCATATTTCAGAACATAATTAGCTTTAATGATGGTACACGGTACTCTGCATATGCTTTATAAATACTTTTAAATACAGATCTTGCCACTTGATTACACTTAAGTATACACATGGTGTGACAAAAATGAATGCGTTACTCCTCCACCGTACAGAAAATTACAGCTACACC
The DNA here is from genome assembly GCA_034780255.1 of Parotocinclus maculicauda. Classification (NCBI taxonomy): domain Eukaryota; kingdom Metazoa; phylum Chordata; class Actinopteri; order Siluriformes; family Loricariidae; genus Parotocinclus; species Parotocinclus maculicauda. The sequence continues at coordinate 7,019 of JAUZSU010128008.1, read as the reverse complement.
CTATTTCTCTGCCTCTCTCTCTCTCTCAGTACTCCTACCTTCCCCTGAGATCTCCTTCCATGGGTTGGGCGGGTACATGAAGGCAGCGTTCTGGATCTGGTCATTGATGTCTTCATCCTCATTGAAGGGAAACGTGCCACTCAGGCTTACATAAACGATGACGCCCACTGACCACATGTCCAGTGAACGATTGTAGCCTTTGCTTCGGAGCACTTCGGGAGCCAGGTACGCTGGCGTGCCCACTACCGATCTCCGGAATGACTTCTCTCCGATGATACGGGCAAAGCCGAAGTCACACAGCTTTACCTACAGATAAGGATAAAAAGAGGTTAGGATATACCCTCACCGGCCATTTTATTAGGTACACTTGTTCAACTGCTTGTTGAAGCAAATGTCTAATTAGCAAATACCATGACAGAAAGACAGAGCATTTAGCTATGCAAACATGATGCTGCAGAAGTTTAAACCAAGCATCAGAATGGGAAAGAAAAAGTAATTTAAGCGACTTTTAACATGGCTTGTTAGTGCCAGGCGGACTGGTCTGAGAATTTCAGAAACTGCTGATCTACTGTGATTTTCAGACACAGTCATCTCTAGAGTTTACAGAACATGGTCTGAAAAAGAGAAAATATCCAGTGAGCACCAGTTCTATGGTCACCTCCACAATCACCAGTTACCTCCACAGTCACCAGATCTCAATCCAATAGATCACCTTTCGGACGTGGTGAAATGGGAGATTCGCATCACGGTTGTGCAGCCGACAAATCTGCAGCTACTGTATGCCATTATGCCACTATGGAACAAAATGTCTGAGTCTGAATGCTTTCAGCACCTTGCTGATTCTACATCAAAATGGATTAAGGCAGTTCTGAAGGCAGAAAGGGGGTCCAAATAGTAGTTCAATTAAAGTTAGTGTTTATTGTTGTACATCCTTTTAAATGTATAGTACATGGTCACAAGTATTTAGGTATTACATTCATGCACCACCCTCACAGTTTTCTGCTCTCTGTAACAGTAACCTATTTCGTGTTCCGGATCTTTAAACATTATTAATTAATTCGTTTTGAACACAGCAGAGGACATGTGCAGTGTGCAGAAATATTAGGCCACCATTAGAATTGATGATTTAGCAATGGGATAATGATCACATACATTCCGCTTTTGACAAAAATCTGTTGACTGACATTTCCTGATCAAGCTTATTCGTACCGCAAAAGGGACAACTCGGCATCCTGATGAAGCTCCCAGATGCTGCTACTGCTCAAGTGTAAGGGTGGTCACACTAAATGCTTGCCACTGTAGCCTAGAGAAGCTGTTTTTTTCAGATATTTGTTTTAGTTTTTTCTTAACTACATCCAAATGTCTTATATTTTCTTCTTGTATTCTGCTGGAGGCCGAGAAATAATTATCTATCTACTATATATCAACTGTATATCTGTATATCTGATTGTGGCTCAGTACTGCAAAAAACAGGTATTATCGTCCAATGTCAGTACTCGACCTCATTAGGTTTTTGTAAATCGCCTAAGTCAGATTTCAAAATCTATTCGAAAATCCTGACAGATGGGAAGCTATTACAACAGAAACTCTGTTTTTAAATACCCATGGCTATGGATGTAATGTTTGTCTGTGAGGTGTCCACAAACGTTTGGCCATATAGCTTGAGATGATATTGTAGCAACATTTAAAAACTGTAGTTAAGTGAACATAACATACGTGCTTTATTACTGCACTGAAGGCATATGATTGCCCATACCTGTGGAAAAGGCTCAGCTGATGCCAGAAGGACGTTCTCAGGCTTCAAGTCACAATGCACAATGTTCTTGAAATGGAGATGTCTCAGAGCCACGAGAATCTGGAATAAAGGGAAAAATGCATTTCAATAAATGTCGGTTAATTTCTGGTTAAAAAGCACCAACCTACATTTTGCAGTTGATATAACGAGATGTTTTCATATAATATATATGTATCCAATAAGAATCAAGGGTTTGCTTAAGGGGCTGCAAAACAGAGCAGATGGATTATTTGAGATTCACAAAGGATGGTCAGGAAGTGTTATTCAGGGACAAAGGAGAAAACGGCATCTATACATGTGATGCACATTTCACTGCGGGCTCTCATGGATTATGAAGCATTTAAAAAATAGCAAAAAATGTAAATAGATACAGATTTACATTTAGGGCATTTAGCAGACGCCCTTATCCAGAGCAGCTTACAACTAATACAGTCTTACAATTCAAGCAATCATGGGTTAAGGTTCTTGCTTAAGGACCCAACTGTAGCAGCTTTGTCAGAGGTGGGATTTGAACCTTGGACAGGTCCAGGTCCAGAGTCCAGTACCTTAACTACTAGTCTACCGCAGTCCCTACTGCAGATCTACTCAAAGGTATTATACAAAAGTAAAGCTCTAAAATAATATAATTATTTAAATAATTGTTTAATAATAGTAATCACAAAATTAGTAAAAAGTCACAGGACAAACTTTTAATTCAGAAACAAAATGACGGGAGAGATTACATATCTGAATATCTCAGTAAGTAATAGGTGACAGGTGGTCTATTTTTTAGGCTATGTCCGGAATATGGCTGCCATCTTGAAAGCCGTCATATTGGATCAAGGCCAGGTTTTTTCAATAAGAAGGTGGTCATGTAGCATATCAAAGAAAACAAGAAATAAGCTCCGAAATGTGTTATTCATCATAGGTAACTGAAGATGGAATTGATGATTCTGATGTCCGGGGAACACATATCCCGTATCATAGCAGTATACTTCAACAACTGACACCCATAACGATCACCAAATTTTACACAGCACTGTTACATCACTCATAGCCAAATTCAGAGAAACCGGGACTGTGGACAATAAGTGATAGTCCAAACAAACACTACTCACAACTTCAACAATGATTTTAACAACTTTTGTGAAAAGTCCACCACGCATGACCTGTCCTGTGACCTTTGACTCACCCTGTATCTTTTGACTCACTCTGTATTAGAAAAATGAAGAACTCTTTTCATAAAAGGTCTGGAGAATAACATGCCAGCTTTTTTTTCAGAAAGCTTCTCACTAACCTGTGTTACCAGGAATTTGGTGAGCCGCTCAGGCAGTCGACTCTTCTCGCTGGATAAGATCATCTCTAGCATATCACCATGGAGCTTCTCCATGACAACAAACACACGCTCGGGAGTCTCAAACATACACTCGAGGTTTACAATGCCAGGGTGGTGCAGATTCTGAAGAACATAACGAGAGACAATTAAAGTGGCATTTACAGTGTTAAGTCAGCCTCAGAACACACACTGTTATTGTCCGTAACCACGAGCAAGATATCATATTGACCAGAGCGGCACAATGTTGTGATAACAACATTCCCTTTTTTCTGTAAATGACATGATTGCTATAAACAACCAAAATCACACAGGGCTGCTCGTCAGTCAGCATTTTACACGCAATAAACACATTTGGGGTTTGGTTAAATTGCTCAGTATACACTCACCGATCACTTTATTAGATATATCTCTTTATTTATACACTTGTCAGTTCCACTTATCATTTAGAAGCACTATCAAAGCACAATTACAGACTGGAGTCTGTCTGTTTCTCTACATACTTTGCACAGAGCAAGTCCTATTTGGGTAGTGGATCATTCTCAGCACTGCAATAATGTCATTTAATGTAATTATAAATGGCTAAAAACGGCATATTTCACAGAGAGCACACCTGGTCAGGCTCGCTCTACTGATCCAGCCCCTTTGACTTGAGGAGGGAATGCCCTTGTGATGACTCCTGAGCAAACAGGGCCCATGTAAATCGATGGAACCCAGAGTAAAGCAATCCAGGTCTCTAGAAACACTACTACAAAACCACTGGTGACAAAGCACACCCTCGTGGTTCTGTGGGAATGTGGTGGCGTAGCGATTAAGGTACAGGACTAACTGAACATAAGGTCCAGAGGTCAAGTGATCCTTAATCAAGAGCAAGGTCCTGAACCCACAATTGCTTGTGTGACAAGGTGTTGATCTTTAACAAAGAAAAGTGAAACATGTTGGTCGACTATTAATATATAAATGAATAAAACAGCTCAGGGTGCTCTGTTATTTTGACTTGTTCAGTTGTTCTAGGTTTGCCATTTTCCCATAACAGTAGACCACTGTGTGCGGTCGTGCAAATTATGGCTGCCACCTGCTTCTTTTTACTGGCAGCCGGTGGATTTTTGCGAAAAGAATGCACCAGCATGGAGGAACACTCTAAGCTCACCATGCCCATCCACCATCTTTGCCAGTGTCTCGATAAAGGAGCCAAAGGGGTCACACAGGGAGATGGTCAATCCCTAATTTAGGGTCTCTGTAGAGAGTTTAGCAGAATAAACCACTCTTAATTGGTCACTAAAATATGCTAGGAAAATAAATGCTTTGTTCTCTGTAGAGGTTGTGGTTTCAGACAGAAAAGACTTTTTGACCATGGTTACCAAAATTTTACACAGGACTGTTAGATAACCAGGACTGGTAGATATTTCTATCAGAAAGTTGTTTTTACACTTGTTTTTACTTCCATATCCTCATCATCAAGCTTTGTCATATAACTTCATATATAACTAAACTGTTTTGTTACATATACAGTGTTCCCTTGGCACGTCGCAGTTCACCTTTCACGGACTCGGTGCATCGGGTTTTCAAAAAATATTAACGCAGATTTTAGCTGTTTTGCGGGTTGTTGCGGAACTTTTACATTTAAAAAAATAATCACAAAATTTATAAAAATATATAAAAAATATTAATTCTAACAATAAAGGAAAGTTATAAATCCTAAAATATTAGGATTTACAATAAATAGCTGTTGTGTCTACTCAATGTGTAGGATATGACGTGCTGTAAGCTCAGTACTGACGGAGCATGTGTGATACGAGTGTGATGTATGGTGTGTTAAGTAAAGAAAACGTTCCATTACTTCCGTTGCTTGATTATTCAACAGTTAAAAACACTAAAATACTGTATTTACTCAGCGTATAAATACTCACCAAAAAACGAGAAGTAAGACTAGAGCATCGGCCGCCTGAGTTGCTACTTGCCGACATGACAAGTTTTTATGTTGCGTTTGCTGTTTGTGAAAGTTTCATTACAGACTGAATTCATTCAAGCCCTACGATGCCACCCAAACGTCTCCAAGTTCTAAAATAGTGTATAAATACTTAAATATATATATAGCATCCCTACTTCGCGGATTTTCATTTATTGCGGGTGGTCCTGGAACGTAACCCCCGCGATAAGCGAGGGAACACTATATTTAATATCCAACATATATGAGATCCATTTTGGACTGAACTCCCTAAATACACTTTTATATTTGTAAATCAAGTTAAACAGTCTGGAACCTGCCTACTTGTCCGAGCTCCTGCACCTCCACTGCTCTGTCTGAACACTAAAATCTTCTAATATAGGTTACCTGCCTGTCCCAAAATGTATATTGCCTACTGCTGTGGGCAGACCTTTCAGTATCTTGGCTCCCAAACTATGGAATACATTACCACAATCTATTTGTGACTGTTGCTCAAGTTCCTCTTTCAAAACACAGATCAAATGCGACCATTTTTTGCAATATTTTTTTTCTTTCTGCTTCCTGAATATTTTTTTTTGCTTCTTTATAGAAATAATTCTTTATCGTTTTGTGAAGTTGCATATGAGAAACGTGCTATCTATGCTGAACTTATTGTTATTATTAGGGAGGAGCCATATCATATCGTTCGCGATAATACCAGTATAATTTTTTGGACGATATAAAACATCCATATTGTGAAATTCCAACATCTTTACGTAATAACATAATGGATTTACACAGAGTACTTTAATTACGTGACTCATAGGCAGAGCAACAGATATGACAGAAAGTCGGATGTGGAGGTGGAGATTGTCCCAAAAAGGGGAGGGACTTCAGTTGTGTGGAGGTGGTTTTGGTACAAAGTATCAGTACAACAAACTACAGCAATACATAAGCTAAGCAAAAGGTCTGTACCAACAAATCTAATCTGTTTCATCACCTTAAGCAGGAGCACGTAGCTGAGTACGAGGAAAGTAAAAAATACCAAGTATTTCAAAGTCCAAATTATATTTTGTTGCAATTGTATGTTGTTGAAATATATCGCCAAATATATAGTTATCGCAAAAGTACAATAAAATATCGTGATATTATTTTAGGGCCATATCACCCACCCTTAGTTATTATTATATTAATTAGTAATTATTGTTACAGCTCTGCCATGTTTGCAGATATATTCCAGACCACCCAAATTGGATTGGTTCCTATTACGGTATCTTAGTATTTAGTTTTAGAGAGCTGGGTTGCTATAAACCTTCACTGAGACAATGTTGTATTGTAAAAAGCACTACACAAATACAATCCAATGTGTTTCTACCTGTAAGATGGCCACTTCATTCCTCAGCTGGCTTTCCTGCTTGGTGGGGAAGCGCATCTTGTCGATGACCTTAATGGCAACGTCTCGTTTTGTTTTTCTGTGCTTGCCTTCAAATTAGAAATAACAACAATGGGTCAAGAACAACAACAACAGATTAAACAATGGTTTGGTGGTGAAGCCTGTCTGTCTCCATCATTATTATATACTGTTTTATGCTGTTTGTTTTTTTGTGAATGCATTCATTAGGAGAAAACCCACAGGAATTTGACTAATAAAACTTTATAGGTATGGAACAGACAGAAAACCCACAGATGCAAAGAAAGAAAGGCACTACCAATGAGAGACGAATGAGAAAAAGACAAATGTCGCCTTATAACCTTGACTTATTTTCATTAATAATAATCTCTATAATCTTTTTAAATGCAAATCTATACAATTATATACATACACTGTATATATGTTCGAAATTTGATGTGTTGTTGTCCCTTGTCACAACCTGTGAGGGAATCCTGGAGATCTTTGTGCATCCATTTCTGGACACACCAAATCCCCAGGAAACCCCCACAAGGTCCTTTTAAAAAGCCGGAGCCCTAGATGCACGGATCCACAG